>VZTO01011731.1:45888-84962 GCA_013400615.1 Syrrhaptes paradoxus
CCCCGCCCCCTGTCCCGGCCGTCCAATGGTGGCTTGCGGCAGGCGGGGCGGGGCGGGGCCGGCGCTGGGCCAGTGCGCGCGGGCTGCGCGGGGCNGCGGAGCTTCGCGTGGGAGCCCGGCCGGGGAGGGGGCCCGGCCCTGTCTGCGCCGCCGGAGGGTCCGCGGCCCTCGCTCCTCAGCCCGGAGAATGGGGGCCGCTGGCTTCCGCGGCGCGCTGCCGGCCTGGGCGGCTTCGCCCCTTCTTCCTCAGCTGGGGAGTGTTGGAGCACCTGCGGCCCGGCCCGTCCCCTCTGCAGCCGCCTCCCTGCCAGGGACCCCCGGAGCGTGCCGGGGTGCCGGGGGCTGGCACTGCCCGGCTGAGTCCCTGCGATCAGTTAAAGCCTCCCCTCTTAGCTGGCAGGGGCCGGCTGCGGTCCTTCCCCACCCTCCCGGCCCTTCTGACTCCTTCCAGGCCGGCGTGTGGTCCGCAGGGTGCCAGTGCAGGAGAGACCCAGCAGAGCCTCTTCTGGTGGCGTGGTCGTGACAAGGGACAGGGTTCGTAGTGGGGGCGAGGGGCCTGCGGTTCAGGGCGATGCCTCTCTGCTGCAGCAGCTTGGGGCTGTCATAGTCTTCACCCCTCCTCGTGTCAGTTGGATCCCTGGTGGAGCAGGCAGTGCCAGAGCTGCTGTAGTGATGTTAACGGGCTGCTGTTGCCTAGTGGAAAAGGTAAAAGAGGAAAGTTTGCTTCTGGTGGACTGAAGGGACTGGATTTGAGAGCACTGCTTTTCTGGTGGTGGGGATCCCTCCCTGTGGGAGGCAGGAAGCACCCTGCTCACACCGGGGAGTGGGGAAACGGGCAGGCGTTCCTTCAGTCTTTGCATAGGTGAGGGATGGAGCATCATAGTGACTCTGTCACTGCCCAAAAGACACCGTACTCAGAGGAATTCCTTTGATAGTGGCTTCTGTGGGCATATCCTCAGGTGTAAGCTACTAGCTGAAAAATGCTATCTTGCTTCTGCAAAATAAGTTTATTCCATCCAAGTAGAAGATAAAATTCATTGAGACTTTGAAGCTGTTTCAAAAAGGCAACAAGAAGTACTCAGCTACTACATTTTGTAAGTTTTGTTTCNCCTGCTCACACCGGGGAGCGGGGAAACGGGCGTTACTTCAGCCTTTGCATAGGTGAGGGATGGAGCATCATAGTGACTCTGTCACTGCCCAAAAGACACCGTACTCAGAGGAATTCCTTTGAAAGTGTCTTCTGTGGGCATATCCTCAGGTGTAAGCTACTAGCTGAAAAATGCTATCTTGCTTCTGCAAAATAAGTTTATTCCATCCAAGTAGAAGATAAAATTCATTGAGACTTTGAAGCTGTTTCAAAAAGGCAACAAGAAGTACTCAGCTACTACATTTTGTAAGTTTTGTTTCCAGCTGCTCCTTCAGACTCATTTGGGGCTGAGCAGCAGTCATTCTGTCCCTGTGCTTCAGGAGCTGATTTAGCTTTGATGCCTGGTCCCTGTTTATAGGAAATTATTGGGAAAAGCACTCAATGCAAAGAAGCTCAGAGTGGGTGAACGCAGGGAAGATTTTTTTTTTTCTTAGAACTGCTAATATTGTGGTAACAGTGTATTTTAGTTTTGCATTAGTGAGGAGGTATATGAGACCTTGTTCTGGCTCGCCTGGGCTGGGAGGCTCTCAGTGCTTTTGGACCTCTCTTTCTTCCCAGTGCTTGCTGTTTGTCTCAGACTTCATTGTTTGTTCTCCTCTGCCTTTCAAACAGCCCCTTTAGCTGAAATGCTTCCTAAATCATGGTGCAAGTTTTTTCTTAAGAAATGCCATATGGTGAAACTGGAAGTAGGGCTTGGCTTGGTTAATACTCCTCACACTTTCGGTTCTGGAGGCAGTTGGAGCAGATGAGGTTATTTGGGGATTTTTATTAATTTTTAACGTCATTGGTAGGGTGTGCCGGAGGGCACTGGATGTGGCGTGGGGAGATGCTCACAATGCCATGCAGCGGGCAGGGCACTGTTTTTCTAGGGAAACCTGCCTTGCTTCTATGCATTGTGTTTTCTGTCTAGGTGCTTGTTAGACCCTAAAAATCTGAATGTGTGTTGGCTGGGGACTAGTCTAGTGGTGAATATTTTTAGGAATGTGTCATCAGTAAGACCTAAGGCCAAGCCCTATTGAGTTCACTTTTCCTGCTAACACCTGTGAGGAAGGACTTTGATATCTCCGTTTTCTGTTTGACATGACTTTGGTCTCTCCTGGCTGGTAACTAACCTAGTGGCAGTACCCAGGAGCTCCTCGTTTAGTCCATGTTGGTGGTTGGTGGCCTGCCTTGCCTTCAGGAACCGTCTGGCTTCAGCTGGAGGGGAGGCTGCTGTGGGCTCTCTGCCACAGGGCTTCTCCGTGTGCTGCCTCAGCTGCCACTGCTCGTGTCTTTTTCCTTTTGAGTAACTGCGGTGTGTGTCCCTGCCCATAGCTGCTTATTCAGAACAGGGTGACTGTCTTCATGGAGTGCTAACTTTAAGAGTGGTTGTCTAATAAATAGCCTTGTAAAGGATATAACTGATTCTGGGCAGCTTCATTTATAGAATTATGGAGTGGTTTGGTTTAAAGATCACCTAGTTCCAACCCCCCTGCCATGGGCAGGGACACCTCCCACCAGCCCAGGTTGCCCAAAGCCTCATCCAGCCTGGCCTTGAACCCCTCCAGGGATGGGGCATCCACAGCTTCTCTGGGCAGCCTGGGCCACTGCCTCACCACCCACACAGGAAAACATTTCTTCCTAATATCTCATCTAAATCTGCCCTCTTTCATCTTAAACCTGTTACCCCTCATTCTATCCCTGCATGCCCTTGTGCTGTGTAGCCACAAAAACTGGGAAGTTTGGTGAAAGGACATGCACAAAACATTCTGAGAAAGAAACTTTCTGCTAATCTCTCACCCAAACACGATATGTCAGGCACTGTGCAGTGTACACGTGCTTCTTTAAGGTTGAGATCTTCCTGCTCATGCTTTCTTATTGTGTGTGTCTCATCAGCTGAGTGGCTGGAGGCATCTCTGCGGTGGTCTTGAGTTGTGCTGCTTGGGCAGGGCTCTGCAGCACTTGCACAGGCTCTGAGAGACGGCTCAGCCAAACAACCTCGTGGGAGGCGTCGTTGGGTAGGAGGCACCTGTCTCCTCTCCTGTGATAAGTTCATCTGTACAGGGGTCTGCAAGTATAAAAGAAACTCAAACTCCAAATATTGAAACCTACAGTCTGCAAGCCTGGAAGGTGTTTGACCAGTCTCTGTGCGCAAGGATTAAAACCTAAAACCTCCCACTAATTTTTAACAGCACGTAAAGCTGACTCCATTTAACCCCACAGAGCGGGCTGCCTACCTACTCAAAGTGTAGAGGGACAAAGGAATGTTTTCATGGTCTGCCTCTCTCCTTTTTGAACAAAACATGTTTATTACAAAACAATAACCTAACACTTCATGGAATTTTTTTGTAGTGTGGTGACCATGCGAAGGCTGTCCCAGCGTCAGTATCCGCATATTTGTGATTGTTCAGATGCAGGGTGGTATTTGGGAAATGCAACCAAAAGCACCGAGGAGCCTGTCGGTTTCCATCTGCCTTTCTGCTGAGTGCCTTGCACGTTGTTGCCAAATACTTTGTGCCAGCGGCGAGTGTGGGGCAGTGGCTTTGTTGGGTGCGTTGTATCCTGAGCAGGTGCCTTGTGTTCACGTAGACCCCGCTGCAATCCCCTGCAGATATTGTCACTGTTCCCATGGTGCAGGAGAGCTGGGGAGAGGCACGCAGGTTTGTTTTTTTTTCCCCCCATGTCGAATTCAACATTTGCTCTGCAACAACTGTCAGCAAACTATGAAAGTAAGGATAACGATGTAGGAGACAGCCTACTTGAACTAGTGTAGATTTTTGTAACTGAGATTTTTGCCCACTGACTTAATCTGGGTCCGGCGCAGGTTTGCTGATGGGGTGAAGAACTGCTATCTGCCACAGAAATCTGTGTTACGAAGGCTCTGAGCTGCCAGCGTTGGATGGAATAGTTATGGGTTTGTATGAGTCATCGTTTTGAGGGATGAAGAAAGTTAATTGTTCCTGTTATCTCGGGGTGCGGTCCAGTGGTGTATCAAAGTCGATGGGACAGCCAGGTACCAGTGAAAGGCAGAGTCTTGCTTTGCCCTCTGCTGCCTGCTCCGGGTGGTTTTTCTTGTGCTGTGGACAATGCTCATGCTGCTCTGTGGTGACCTGGTTTAGGGAGCTAAACTGGCAGAAAAATTCACCGGAAGTTAAAATGGCAGTGTCTAAGGAGGGAGGAAGGCACAGATTTGAGTATCCTATTTCCTAACCGTGGTTTGGAATAGAGTTTTTTTAATTTCCCACTTATTTTTCTTCCCAGCAGCTGTATTTTTGACCAGAGTTTCATCAACTTTATTATTGATAGCGGGATGAAAAGCTTTAAATAAGGACTTTATGATTGTGCTTCAGTAGAATTTTGTACAGGATTTCGGTGGAAAACTGTTTTTCAGACTGTAATCCTCTCTTTTCTTCCAGGTTTCTTTACTCTCTCCTCACTCATGAAAGATGGGAGAGATAGAAGGAACATACAGAGTCCTGCAGACTCCTGGCTCTCGTTTGGGTGTCCAGAAGACGACGGGAGTGAGTACATTGGAGCCGGGACAGAACCTTTCTAGTGCAATGGCATCATCGCCTGCCAAAATGCATGAGCGGGACCTACCCATGAAAATAAAGATGTTGGACAACACGGTGGAAGTAGTTGACATTGAGGTAAGAGAGGTTTAAACCTGATTTCAAGTACACTTGACTCCGATAACGCAAAGCTTACAGAATGTGCTGCTGCACAGAGCTGGGACCTTTTGAGACAGTATCTGAATAAAGACTCCTGTAGGGATTTTACCTACTTAAAAGTAGTTAAAGGAGTAGAATATCTCTGTTTTTTAGGATCTTTTAAGTATAACAGATGTTTTGTGTTTTTAATGGACTTTAAATACAAGCACATACTGTAACAAGAAGCTTTAACTGTTATTTGCTTTGGGGGAACACCACCTATCTTCTGCCAAACTCTGCATGCTTCTTGAGCAACAGGCAGCTTTGTTGCTTTGGCAGTTGGGAGGGCAGTAGGGCTTTTTTTTAGTTACTGCTTTTTATTGATTATTTTAATGGTTTGTATCCTCTTCAAGTAAACTTGCTCCTATTTGAAAGGTTTTGCTCGTTGCCACACTTTGGGAAGGGAGGGTTGCAATGTTTCTGAAAATTTGTATTTAAGAGTATACGTGCTTAGCAGTTGGGGAAATCCGCCTTAAGAAATACAAACTGTGCTCAAATTGAGGTGGAGCTATTTTTACACACTCCAAAATTTTTGTACTTCAGATTCTTGTTTCGTTCTCAGCATTAACCTCAGACTTTAATTTTAGCTTGCCTAAAGATCTGTTGTTAGAAACCAGCTCTGTTCTAGTCAAGATACTCGGCTATCAGACATTCTGCATTAGTGTCAAATTGACTTTATAATTAGCACTTGTAGCCTTAGTTTGTTGCCTAGATTTAAACAGGTTTTTCCAAGTAGAATGAAAAAAAAGTCTGTGGACATCTAAAGAAATAGTGGCTTTTGGGGATGTTTTCTACAGGTTGCTGTCCAACTATTCAACTCTCAAACATGAAATCTGGTTTGGTTTGGTTTGTTTTTTAAGTTTGAGGCTGAGGACACAGCAAACATCCATCCCTTATTTACTGCATTGAACACAAAAGCTGCTTTTTGGTTTTTATAAATTACGTTGGAATATTTTTTAAAAAAATCATCTGCTGACTTTGGTTCTTTTGAAGTGTGATTTTTTTTTTTTTTTTTTTTTTTTTTTTTTTTTTTTTTTTTTTTTTTTTTTTTTTTTTTTTTAAAGAAAAAATTGAAAAAATCTACCCTTCCAACCCTTTTATTTTTAAAANCCCTTCGTTCCTTTTGGTTCTTGTCTGCTCCTGGTACGGTTCACCGCGTTCACAATGCTTTGTTTTTTGAGACTGTCTTGACCTGGTTCTCCTGCTGGAACCATGTTGGCTGTATACCCTTCCAGTTATCTTCATTTCTCTCTGGCTTCCATTGCAGGTCCAGTTGAGCTTCGTCCTTGACCTGTTGTCTTACCCTACAGCACTTTGTTGTTAGTCTTTCCACTGAGCACAATTTCAGCCGTGGCTCAGTTCTTTGCGGTGTCTCAGCTCTAAATAAAATTAGCCTTTGTCTGATGAAACTTAGTTTTTATATGTCAACATCAAGCTTCACATATAAAAAACAAATTCCTCACTCACACTGTTTTGTTGGCTGCTGGGAGTCGTACTTCAGTCTTACCTGTCTGAACAGTGGTGTCGTTTCTGTTCACCTCTGGTTCCTTCAATTCCTTTATCGGGCCATCTCCTGCAGGCATGCTGTGCAATTTAGCTGTTTAAACAGCTAAAACTCATCCCATCCAGGACCACTTCACCTTCTTGTTGGCTTTAGTCTCCCCAGCCTCGCTGTGTATGTACCCGTTTCACTGTTGCCCTAAGAGTCAACCTCCTCAGTAGCTGTTCCTAGCATCTGCTACTGACTGACCATTTTTTGCATCACTCCACTGGCCTCTCTCTTTGTAACTTCAAATGTTGGTTTCTTATCTCTGGTTTCAAGGTCTGTCAGGACCCTGCCTGTAGTCTCCTGCAAGAAGGTACTTGGATCCATCCTGTAGCTGGGCCACAATGCAGTACCTTTGTTGTACTTTTTATTTTTTCTCAGCATGACGAGAGGTGTCCCATTATTAGGAACTATCTTAGTTTTCTCTTTTTACTCTGTCTGGTTACGACATCCACATAAACACCTGAATTTGGGCAATTAGTGTGCTGAGGCCATAGCTAATATCATGCTATTCTACTTTATGAGGCCAGTTGGAATTGAACAACTTAGAAACTTTTGCCTGATGTAAGCGGCAAGATGAAGGGTCATCCTTTGTTCATCTGTACAGCATTGAGCACAAAAAGATCCATAGTCAGCGACGGTAGCGTTAGAGCCCTGCCTTCATTTCTTTTCATTTTTCTCTAAATGAAGTAGCAAATTATAGCAAGCAGGGATGAGGTATTAAATTGTAACTCTGCCTCCTAATCCATTGTGTGGACTGCTGGGATAGCAGTGACCGCCCACTGTTGTTCATGATGGAAAATTGAATTTTTTCACTTGAGGGTTGAGGGCAAGAATTAGGAAGTCAGCTGTGTTTGCTGAATAGGTGGCGTGGGCTTGTAAAATTTTTTTTGTTTTGTTTTAAAAGCAACAAGAGAAATTAATGATGAAGCATCTGTACTGGAGAGATTGAGGGTCTGATTGCAGAGCCACTCCTCTTTGCTTTTGCAGTATTTTTTCACTGGGTGTGTAAACAAGAGGGGGTGTTGTGTTCGTTACCTGCTTCCTGGGTTTTGTGTTTATTAATTCAGTCCAGTAGTAATTTTTCAGTGTGCTGGGACACTGGGGCCTTTCTCATAGGTGTTGGCACTACCTTCTAATGGAGGTGTAGCTTATGGCAAAAGGTGGGGTTTTCCCCCCTTCAGATCATTTTCCTTTCTGTCTTTAAGAACTATGGCAAATAATTTTTTACGGAGAAAAGTGTTGTGTTGGTGGAAGAGACTGACTAGCCACAGAGGTCAGCTCCTGGTTGCGGCAAGGTAGGGGAGTGAACACAGGAGCCCTGTGTGCTGCCTAAAATGAGCCGCATCAGCAATTTAACCATCTGGGATAAACAGAGTAGCCGCAGTAATCCATGTGGCTTTTCCTTGTTATCCCCTCCTTTCTCCAAGACGCATTTAGAACATTTGCTTATCTCCTGGCAGGTGGTGGTGGATACTCTTGTTTGGTAGTTCTTCCCCATCGCTTGGGGTTTTTTTAACTCGCCAAAGAGCAAGAAAGAGACTGGAGAAAGTGGTGTAACAGATGGGACAAGAACAGGAAAATAAACTACAGTCTTTCCTTTGTGTTATTGTTGTGTCTAGAAGGGTGTTTTAAAAGTTCAGTGCAACTACAATCTGCTGCCTGTTGTCTACAATCCACGGTCTCTGCTCTCACTATCTGTACTGTAAGGTTTTCTTTCTAACACCGCGTTTTGTTAATCAGTAAGAGGGAGCTGTTAATTTAAAGTGCGCTGGGACAGAGGTCCTCTCTAGGGAATCTGTTTTGAATGTTAGGGGATGGAGGAATGATGAGATGTTTTCTGGAGTTTAAAAACATGAAAGTTGTGTATTTATGGTTTCTTACTTCCCTCCCAAACCAGAAAAGGGAATGAAGTATAATCATCCAAAGCTAGGCTGGAATATTCATTACTTTCACGAGTTGTGATGATTTTTTTCCCCCCCCCCTTTTTTACAGACAGCTTGGTTAGTCAGTTCAAGTCTGGCATGTGCCGTATCACGGAGTACCTGTCCTCTTCCCTTCAAGCTGAGTCTGTCCAAATGGGTGGCTTTGCAGACTACTAGACGAATGATTGGAAGATTCAATTTAATTCAGTTCGTGGGCACACTTCAAAGTACTCAGAGTTTTACAATAGAAGTTCTGCCAGCTTTCCCGGTTTTCTTAAGAGATTAAACTTGGAGGCCTTTGATCAGCATAAAAATATGGCAGACTCTTTAAGTAGAAAAGCCTGGGCTGGGTTTAATTCGCTAAAGTGACCACTTGGTGAAATTACGCTTGTCTGGTGCTGGTTATGGAAGACAATAAAATGTGCTGCAACAAAGGACAACTTGGGCTATAGGGATTTAGAGTGTAGGAAGTTGTGATTTGTACTTGCTGAAAGCTTTTGTGTTGGTCTGTGGTGGAGCTGGAAGTGGAGTGTATCATGGTGACAGACATACGGGCTGCCGAAGACGTGCGCGCTTGGGTTAGAGGAAGCGAGGGGTCTCCTAGCGTGGCGTAGTTGTAGGAAGAGTGGTCCTGAAGGGTGGTGAGAGGTGCTGTCTTAAAATTCTGGTAAGTGAAATAGCAGGTTTAGTCAACCTAAAGGGGTCAGCCTTGCTGGATCTTCCAGCAGCGTTCTCTGACACAATACCTTTTCTGGGGGTCTGTAGACGAGCAGACTGTGAGATCTGTCTCCCTGACCCAGTTTTCTCTTATAAGACATTTTATGGCGTTGCTGCCATAATGGGATGTTTAATATTTGGTCTATATGTTGTGCCTCATGTAGGAAATATGTCTGCTTGCTTTCTTACGTAAATTATGCTCTGTGCTATGAGGAAGTGCCTCTGAAAAAGCTTAGATTATTCTGCTTCAAGTTTACCGAACTCTGCTTGGGGAGAGCTTGGCACCTCTTCAGTTCCATGTACTTCCTCTTCTCCTTCTGCTTGAATGTAAAGTAAAATTTGCAAATGAGAAATACTTAGGCATTATATTATAGTTGAATTTGTCTCAATTTTCACCTAATGGAGAATGAGTTTTGTGGAACTGCAATAGCCATGGTAGAGTCAGAGCACAGTTCTTAGCGCTCAGCAAACCGGGTGGGTCTGCCTGCCTGCTCTACTCAATGGGAAACTTAAACTAGAATTTTTTCTTTCGTGCTATTCTTTGTCAGGTTGCTTTGGGCATACAAGTCTGTTCTTTCTTTTTTTAAATACAATGAAGTAACTTGCTTCTCAATAAAATGTGTTAATAGTATGAGTTATCTTTAGGTTGGTTCGAATTTGCCTTAGATATGACTTGTGCTGGGATTTCAGTTTTGTCCCGCAGTCTCCCCATGCTCTGAAGCTGATTGTTTCAGGCTTTCTCTGAGGGTCAGGCTAGCGCAAGCGTTCTCATGCCTCAGAGCATGAAGCTGGGCCTTAGGAAAATGCTTTTTCATTTTGTTGGGATTTTTCCTGTTTTCTGTATTTCTGCCAGGCCTGTTATTTCGTTGTGCATGCCTCAAGTTTCTTAAAGATGGTTTGTCTTTTCTCATTTTCTTACCAAGTACATGAAAGGCGGAGCATGTTCCACATACCTGCGGTGCTGTGCGATGCACCTCTCTCCTCCTGCCACCCGTGGACTGCCAGGGAGGGACGCGCACCACTCCACTGCCATTCATGAGAACAGGCTAGGAGAATAAGTTACAGTTTTTCCCCTCTGTATTTTCTTATTAGGTATCGTCCTCTCGCTGCTCGTGCTTATTGTGGATGTGACACAGTTATATTACTGTGGAATGTAAGTGGTTTGTTCTATACTAAGCTGAAAACAGCTACTTGATGATTACTCTGTCCAACAGTGATAATGTCTTTGGCCACCTATGGCTCTTCATTTGTTTATTTAAAATTTCAGATTGCAGTATTAAACCTGCAAAATGACTTTCCATCTGCATGTTTAGGATAGAATAGAACAGCTGTGTTTAGTTACTCTGGTTTCTGTGCAGTTTGCAGGCATCTGGAATTGAAGAGGTGTCATGGCAACGGCACCTTTTCAGATGCCTGTTGTTTCTGACCAGCCATCGGAGCACATGGCTGTGACTTGCTGCAGTCGAGGGCCCTGAAATCCGGAGTTGGCTGGGACCATGGGAGGTTTTTGGGGCGGTGGAGGAAGCAATCTGCCAGGTTGTATGTGCCTTGTGACTTCCCGTGGTTTGGAGAGAGTGTTTGCAGCTCGTGCACGCTGAGGAATAACTTATCAATAACTTCTTGCAGTAGCGTTGGTACCCCTAAAAACTTTGTTCAGGCTGAAGCAGGAATGATGCAGCTTAAAATGCTGTTATTGAGCAGTTCTAAGTAAGAAATATGTATCTGTTAAAAATGTGGGCACCGAAAAACTGATTTTTCAGAGAGGCAGTCGCTACTGCGGGCTATAGTGAACCCTGAGCCAGCGTTCTGGCACCGCAGCTCCACCGGCAGGACGAGGTCGCCTGGTGCTGGCTCTCCGACAGAGCCAGGCTCTGGCGTGATCTGCCCTTTCATAAAGGCTTTTTTCTCTTTGTGCTGTAAAAGTATTAACAGCTTAAATATGTGGGAAGTGGGAGGACAGTCTGCTTCTGAATCCTATTAAGCACCGTGCTGAAGGAATCGAGATGCTGTGTTAGTCAGCTCAGTGTTTTTCTTCCCTGGCTGGGAAGAAATAGTCAAAATTCCAGAAAGAATCATAGCCAGATGTTTGTCATTGCTCCGGTTGGACTCTCCTAAATATGGCAAATAAGCTGCCTTAGGACTTATTTTTGTCTGACCTCAGAAGAGAAAGTTAGTAATTCACTACTTAAAATTTGAGGTTATTATAAGATTTAAAAAGAAAGTAATTGAAGCTTTGCAATTTGTGTACTGTTTGATTCTACTATGTATTTTTTAAACCTGTTATTTTGTGTTTGGGGGCTTGACTTTTTTGGTGATATGTTGGAATGTGGCATTGGGTGGGGAAAGGTAAAACCGTGGCCATTTTATTGACAGACGTTTGACGTGTGTGTTTCTTGTTGTTTTTCCTTTTTTAAAGGAAGATGTGTACTTAGATTTTTATTGTAAAACCAGTTTAGGACTTTATAGTTCTGAGAACTTCTGCCTTCAATTGTTCTGCGTGGATGAGAGCTGATAAAGTAAAGCAGTGCATAACCGGACAGTCTTGGCATATGTGCAGTGGTACAATTCCTGTATTTAATTCCTTTCGAGTGCCTTCTGAAGTAACTGATAAACACCAAAGAAAAGGCTGTGACCTGTTAACTTCCTTACTACTTCCAATAATGTGTTGTTACCACTAATAAAGGAAATATTGGTAGCTTCTTAAACACTTCTGCAGAGTACAGGTATTCTTTTCATTTTTTCATAGTCTACTGATGAAGGATAGTGAAAATCAGCTGTAATTAGTCTTTATAGCCTTCTGTCAAAATAATGGGAAGAAATGCTGTATTAAAAAAAAAAAGTCTTGAAGCCTTCCCTGGGTGTGGGTGATATTCAGAGTTGGTTCCACAGATGGATAATTCTGTAGAATATATAGAGCCTGAAAGGGGAAAAAAACACAACAAACCGAACAAAAAAAGAACAAAACCAAGAAACAACCCACAGTCAGCTAAAGACAGTATAGAAATGCAGTGTGCTGAGGGGCAGTTCAAATAAGTTTTAGGTTAGTGCCTAAAAAAAGGGACTTGGCGTTGAGCAAGGAGGGAGTCTCCTGGTACCCGGGTGTGTTCAGAGCAGCCCAGCCTCGTGAGCATGTGTTTAAATAAACGAGGTTGCAGAAGCATACCTGCATGTCATCTGTTTTCCTTGTGACAAAACACATTTCTGGCAAGGGCAACATTGCATGCTTGTCTAAGAGGGAGACCATGTAAGCTGAATATTTAAAGAACTGTGCTGTGGTGATGATACTTAGTGTAAAAGATTTGCTTTTTAAGGCTGTGATGTTGGGTATGGAGGGGGGAAGACCCCTCTATCTGACAGAGCAGTCATTCCTAAATAAAAGTAAGATGTTTAAAAAAAAGGAAAAAAGAGGTAGCACTGAGCTGCCAAGAGGTCTGTGTCATGAATTCAGAGACACTCTTGGAAGTCTATGAACAGCTTCTGCATGTGCTGCCACGCAGTTGGAACCCACAGGTATGAAACAGAGAGGCAAAACAGAAATCAAGCTGTCTGAATTGGAGAGTGCTGCTCTTTAGCAGTGTCTTTTTGCTTGCAGTGGAACTTGTGATGTCTTTTTGACACGTTTGTAGCACCGTGCTTTGTTTTTGCACACATGCTTCTGCATTTTGGAGTGCTCTCGTGATGGTGAAAGCAGGTTTGAAACCATCATTTAAGAAGTCATTTCTTCCCAGCGTCACGGCAGAGGAACGGGAGATGAAGTATTTCAGCTATTAATGCCTCCTCACTGCTCAGGCCAGCCTGGAGAGGTGACATTTTCCCTAAGAGATCAGAGACAATGGGAGCTCTGTTGCTGGCCTGCTTTCCCAGCATCGAGGTCTGGTGGAGCCTGAGCACAAAACGGAAGTGGTTAAATACCCATATTAGTTTTAAAAAAGGGAAAGAGGACTTTGTAGAGACTCTTAGAGCTGTCTGACTTGTACTTCAGCTGAAATCATGAAGGACAAGCATCGCTGTACCCCTTAGCCCGCTTCTTGGGCAGCTAGCCCGAAGCCAGGGATGTAGGAAAGACTCCTGCTGGCAAGGGGGAAGTTAACAAAGCTTGGCCTTATCTAATCAGGCTTGTGGGTGTTTATTAACCCATCACCATGGTATCGAGGCTCTGCTCAAAGTACAGTGGGGAGCGATGTTAGGACAGCTGGTGCAATTTCAGTTTTGCACAAAATTAAATACAGCTTTCGCCTTTCCTGTAAAAATACCTAGTTTGCGTAAAGAATCTTTCATGATTGTCTTTTTCCCTTAATGTTTTATACTGTTCCCTACAGGCAGTGTGCTGACCTGGAGTACCGCCACACCTCGTAGGGAAAGCCCTGCTCAAATCTGGTTGATCATCTTGAGGCAAAAAGCATAATTAATGGAGAAAGACTAGCAATTCTGTTAATCTTTTTTTTTTGTGAACAAAGGGAAGCAGAGTATTATCTATGTTTAAAATGACTTAAAAACATAGTTTTACTTGTATACATACACACGCATATGAAATGATGCTGTGCAAGTTCCCAGAGTACCTACATCCAAGGAGTAAGTGCAGGAAGATGCCGGGGTTAGCACCAGTGTGTAGGGTCATGTGGCAAAGTTTTTGGGGAAAAAATTGAGCTCACGGGTTTTGCAACTTCTAGTTTCGTAGCTTTATTATACTGTTCTGCAGCTTGTCTGAACAAAGTAGGTGCTTGGATGTTCTGTTATGAATCTTAATTTATTGAAGTGGAAAAAGGGGTTTTTTTTGAGAATGGCTGTTAAATATTGCCCATTTTGACAGCAGGCCATTTTAATAGCCAAGCACTTGTGTCTGTCCTTGGTTATTTCGGCCACCAAGTTGTTTAAAGGCTTGAAATAGTGCAGATACTTAACGTAGCACGCTGATGTGGCTGTGCCCTTTCAAGTGCATGCTCTATGTTTGTGGAAGGCTGTCGGTGCGGCATTGCTCTGGCCTTTTGCAGATTATTTTGATTATTTGTGTTGTAAAACCTTTTCCAGCATCGCTGTTAGCGCAATTTTCTGGCATTTCCACTGCTGCGATCGTCGCTGCTGCGTGGGATTGGCCCCGCCAAAGCAGCTGATTTCTGTCATACTGTCGCCGCTGTTGTCTGAATGTGTGATTATTAGCAAGCATCGACTCTGGCGCTGAATTGTCAAGCAGTAACGTCCTGCGAAAGTGTTTCCAACGCTGTGGTCTGGGGTTTTAATTTGGGGGACTTACCTGTTCCCCAGGTGGCGTAGAGCAGTGTGTAAAGCAGAGGTATTGGAGGATGCACGTTTGTATTTTTCTCTCCAGGTAATGAAAGCAACTGAGAATTTCTGCTCAATGCCCAATAGTTTTTCTGTGGATCTTCCGTGTGCTGTTTGTACGTAGTGCTTGGGGACCACGTGTTGGTGAAATACTTAACCGTGGTGCTGTTTTGATTTTCTCTAAGCAGCAGGGTGTTTTATTTTGAGTCCTCCAGGTATTTCAGCACTTTTGGAACTTGGGACTGTTTTTTGTCTCTACCTGTTATCTACCTTAGTATACGTTTCCCAGTCTCATTCACGTAATTCCCTCCCTCTTGGGGATCTTTTCCCATGTCAACAAATGATTGTATTCCTACTTTGAGGCATCCAGCAAGTCTAGCCGCTCTGGAAAATCGTGTTTGTTGGGTAGAGCTGGCTCACTTGGCAGTGAAGTGCTTTAACACTGCTTGAACCTTTAAATGATCAGAGGTTTTAAAGCCAACCTTAATTAAATGAGCCAGAGGCTTACATTTCTAGAATAATTAGTCTGGCTGTAGATTTCTGGTGGGGTTTTTTGTTGTTTTTTTTTTTTAAAGCCAACAAAACCCACACCAAAACAACAAAACCAAGCACTGAAATCTTGGGTGGGAGTCTTAGAATTTTTTTTTTGACAAAAAATTGTGCCCAATGTGCAGTGTAATAATGTAACATAAAATAGCTCAGAAATTTGTATTTGGTTTTGCAGTTTCCATATTTGAGTAAACTGGATTTCAGCATCCAGGGGCTGCCGGCGTGGGAAACGCGGTCTGGCGATGGGTTTGGCTTCTCCAGGGTGAGCTGGGAGGTGCCGGGGGTTCTCCCAGCACGGCTGCTGTAAATGGGAGACCTCCGTCACTCTAGCAGCTGGACTGTGCTCCCTTGGCTGGAAAAAAGTTTTTATAAAAAAAAAAAATTCATCCCAGTGACTAGGGTATAAAATTGGAAGAAGTTTCACAAACCTTTTATGCCTGCTGGGTTGATTCCTGTAGCTCTTGACCTAATTCTGGAAGAAGTCGGGATTGTCTTGTTCAGAAAGCAGCAGGTAGAGACTGTAGTGGGGTGAAGCAGCGGGGAGGACCCTGTACGAGAGAGTCAAATCCCTGGATGTCACCGGCTGTGCGTCCCGTGCTCTATAGGGTGTCAAACGCACTGCAAACCCTTCTAGGTGTCAGTAAAACAACCTGTAGTTGGACCTGTTAGTGTATAAGAGTGAATAAAACAAATACATGTATTTAAAATACAATTTTCTTCAAATTATTAAAAGAAACATTGAAATAATTGAAGCTGAAAGCTATTGTCAAATGTTCAGGTAATTGAAATGAAATCATATTAAGCAGTGTTTGGCTGTGCATTGAAGCCGGGGTTTCATACGTCTGTTGTTACCAGGTACCGATTTTTTTGGGGGAGCAGGGGCTGTTTTCATTTGAGCTACTTGTTCCAATCAAAATTGAAGAAACTCATAAAGTATTGAAAAAAAATACATTTATTTTTCACTTTTCCAGTCTGCAGATGAAAAACTAGATATGGAGCCCTAAGATCTTCACATTTTAGCCATGAAAACAAGAAGTTAATGAATGGTATTCCTTACCATCTTATATTATTTCCTTCTTTATGATAAATGTGGTTTCAGTGTACACCATGTATTTATAAGTGCAGTTTTTGTTTATATGTGACATTAATGATAGTTATTAATAGGGAGTTTGGAAGGTGTTTTTTAAGCATCACGCTGCATTTGGACAGAGATCTAACAGATTACAAAAGGGCTGTAGATAAACAGAGCTGTAAACTCACTGAAATGTTTGTATATTTCTGGTTAAGAAAGGAAATAACAAGTCTAATGTAACTACTATGTTTAGTTGCTGATTGTTTTTTTTTTTTTTTTTTTTTTTTTTTAATTTGCCAAAAGATAAGAAACCACTTTTGCATTAGGAAGGCCGCTGAAGTGCACCAAAATTTAAAAAAAACCAAAACAAAANAAAGTGCACCAAAATTAAAAACCAAAAACCAAAAAAACCAACATCAACATTCAGTGAGTGGTGAAGGGTCTTTTTGGGTTCAGCTGGTTCGGCTCACTGTGCATGCCTGCGCTGCTCTGTGGCCGCTGGCGGGACACTCCGTGTTGGCCACTTGTCCGTGATGATGATGTCAAATATAAACTTCTTCCTCTCCTCCAGATACACTGTTTACTCCAGGATTTGGTCTCCCAGCAGTTGTGGATTTCTGTAACACAAAAGCCAAGGTCAGCTGGTGTTTGCTGAAGATGGGGGCCAGGGGCTCCCCCAGCTCTGGCTGCATAAGAGTTTCCGTTCTATACCTCTGCTTTATAACTCTTGGTTTTTTCCAAACTGTTGGCTTTTGGACTGATTTTTTTTTTTTTTCCCCTTTCCAGCCTAACTGCTGCCAAAAGTGGATTTCATTTTTGGAAAGTTTGAGCAAAGGCAGTTTGTCCATTTTGGAATACGAGAATACGTCTCATTATGAAATACTGGGGTTTTTTTGGTTTTTAAGTTAAAATACATGTAAGCAGAAAGTTAAGATGTTCTGGAAGATGTATGTGGGAGTTAGTGAGAAAGAATTGGTTTCAATAATACTGAGCTATGGTCTGCTGAAAATCATAGGTTATGTGTTCCTAGTTTGTCTTTCTGTCTTCCTAAACTAAAATGTTATGTATGGCAAAGGGTGGATCTGCCATGGAGGTGGCGAGAGATGCTACCTGAGAAAATAGGAGATAGTACTTGGGATGATAAAAATAACTCTCTTTC
Organism: Syrrhaptes paradoxus; assembly: GCA_013400615.1. Classification (NCBI taxonomy): domain Eukaryota; kingdom Metazoa; phylum Chordata; class Aves; order Pterocliformes; family Pteroclidae; genus Syrrhaptes; species Syrrhaptes paradoxus. The sequence continues at coordinate 62,973 of VZTO01011731.1, forward strand.
TGACTTTTTTAAAAAAAATTTACATTTTACTTCTCTGTCCTAAAAATTGCTAATATTAAATATGTTTACTTTTCTGATTGACTAAAGAATGCGGGTACCTCCTTCAGTCAAGAAGCTTCAGCAGAAAATGTTTGTTCCTATTGATTTCTGTTCGTGCTGGCTTAGTCCTGCCTGTGGGCATGGGATTGCCAGGCAGGGGTTTGGCTGGTGCAGGACCCTCCTGCCTGGCAGGATTCCCTGCTTGCACAGCTCGGAAGGATCTTCTCAACCTTGATCTGAATATACGAATTAATTTGAAAAAAAAAAAAACTATTGTACTAAATGGTCTTCTAATGATGACTTGTTAAAGGAGTCTGTAGTACAGTTAGAGGTGGGTCACTAGGGAAAGCTGTTGTTAGCTACCCATTTGCATTTTTTTACCCTATTTTTTTTTCTTTCTTTCTATTTTATGTGGAATAATTCAGTAATTCAGTAATAGCAGTAGTCGTCGTCTTGGCAGAATATAAAGAGTAATTGAGAAGTTTGGAATGGAAAGTATGCAGTGTTGTGAATTCGTATGGAAAACAGGACCTTTCCGAAATGCATTCGTGCAGCATCTTGCCGTGATGTCAAAATTACAGTAATTAAGTAATTACTTAAAAGATTTTGCTTTGTGCTGCTTTTATGCAGATTAAACAATGACACTATATAACTTTCATTTTTGTCAAGAAGGTTTTCAGCAGGGGTGGTTATAAATGCAACAAACAATTTGAGGAACTAAATAGCTCCAAGAAGAGTTTTCCCACAGCATTGGAGACATAATAATAAACGATTCTGTTCTGTCTCGAGCTCTTGTAACCTATTTGTATTTAAAAGTTAAACTGTTCTTTTGAGATGTGACATTGTTATTGTTGCTTTATGCTTTGAAGGAAGTACTATGGAATGATACTCAGCTTAGAATGAGTTTTTTCGTAACTTGTTATTGTAAGTGACACCCAAAATTACGGTTGATAGCCCAGTCAAAATAATTTTACACTTTTAACATTTGGATGGCACCTTTTATAGTTTAATTGGCTGCATAGTGCTCCCAGCTCCAACCGTCTTAATGTCTCCAGTTTCTCTGGAAGGGAGTGCAGGCTCAGCAGTGGAAGGAGAGAGGTGCCAGGGGTACGTATGCCGGACAGGCTTTCTTTTTGGGAGGAGTGAAGGCAGCTGGACTGTCATTGGGCACGGAGCTGATGGGGCCGTAGAGACGTAACTCAGTGGACAGGATGCAGTTAATCAGCACAGCTCTCAGTTTGACTGTAGAACTTGTCTGTTACCAGACATCCTTCCCCAATTCACCCAAGTCTGTCAATTCTGACAGAAGATGGCTGCAATCAGAATTACTGCTCGTTTCACAAATGAGAAATTGGGGTCCCAGGACATCACCTGGTCAGTGGCTTCTAGAGGGTGATAGATCTGTCTGTGAAAAGGCAGGCTGGTGTGTCCTGGCTTCTGCAGGTGGTCAGGGTATTGCTGCATCCCCGCAAATATCGCTGGCTAAAAAGCATTCCTTGCCCAAATCTGCGGTGCCTGTGAACAGCAGGCATACAATAATAAAAAATGTGTCTATCTGTACCTTAAAAAAAAGAGTCCTACTATGTTTAAGGATATTTTTTCTGTTACTATTTCAAGATTTATTCACAAGTGCAAAGGCACTTTTAAATGCAAAGGTTTTAAGCTGAAAGAGGGGAGACTTAGACAGATACTAGGAAGAAATTTTTCACTGTGCGGGGGGTGAGGCAGTGGCCCAGGTTGCCCAGAGAAGCTGTGGATGCCCCATCCCTGGAGGGGTTCAAGGCCAGGCTGGATGAGGCTTTGAGCAACCTGGGCTGGTGGGAGGTGTCCCTGCCCATGGCTGGGGGGTTGGAACTCAATGGTCTTTAAGGTCCCTTCCAACCCAAACCCTTCTGTGATTCTATGAAAATGCCATTTTAGACACCACAAAACTTGTCCAGAGAAGGAGAGAGCTCCTTCTCATTGTACTGCGTTACCTGGCATTTCTGTATCCACTGAAGTGGTGGAGAACTGGATCACTTTTGCTGACTTGCAGTTTTATTTGGGGGTTTCAGCATCAGTGGCACGATCCAGCGTGACACCAAGGAGCTTTCTGAATGAATGGTGTTGGTACCAGGTGAATTTGCCTGACCTATGCTTTGCAACCACGTGTAACTGTGACTCGTGAAAGCATGAGTGAGAGGGGTGAGCCGATCTTGTGCTGTTCTCTATTGTTCTGTTTCTGTACTCTCCTTCTAGGTTACAGCAGCTCCATTCACATCAGTGCGGTTACCGAAGTAACCAAAGCCCTGTCAGATTTGCAGTACTGCAGAGCTATCGTATGGTTTCTCATGGAGTTTTGGGGTTTTTTTTCAAGTGGTACAGAGGTATTTAGCTAAATTGCACAGTGCTAAAAACATCAACAGTTAATCTCTTTTTCCTGCAAGAAGCAATTACTATTGAATTTTTATGCACCTCGGTAATGTGAAACAATTTACCCAAATTTCACCATCTTTTTTACTTTTCAAACCCTCTTTATTTTAACCTAAAGTGGCCCATTCTTTCTGTTAGATGTTTTCATTTGCAGATTTTATGAAATTATTCCAATTCTGTTACTAATAGATCATATGACACCTCATACTTGTAACAGCTACACCCTTCTGAGCTTGAAGAATCTATTACAGAACTATGTGCCTGCTTTGATGGGAAAGTCAAAGAGTCTTCCAGCACTCTGACTTTTCCAAGTAACCAAGACCTTGGTGGCATGAATGCCCAAGGCGTATTTTGCCGGATCACCCGACCTACCGGTGTGATGCCAGACCCCGTGACTGCAGCTGCAGGGTCACCTCCATGGTCCAAGGTCGCACACGGATGTCAGTAGCCATGCTTACCTCCTCCTGCAGCCCACGCTAGCCCCCCTGCTAGCTTTTGTGCGTTGCTGGAACAGGTACTGAGGGATGTGAAAGCCCTTTGAATTCTTTTCATGGACCGATGTGCGGGTTCATAAATGCTGTTTTTCTTGTGGTGGCTGCTGCAGTCATGCAATAATGGATGCTGAGAGCAAGCTGGCATGATTTAATAAGCAGACCCAAGCATAGCTGGTTTGGGTGTGCTGTGAAAGTTTCCCATTTGCTCCCCTATTACCATAGCTGCTTTCTGCCGATGTTTGTTTTGTGGCTTTGCGCCTAACTTGGCTGTGAAAAGGGCTAGTGAGTGGGTTTCCTGGGAGGGGTTCATCACAGATGACTGTACACAGAAGGCATGGTGCGAGACGAGGGGCTTTGGGTTCCCACTATAGCCTTCCTGTTTATTTATTGATTTACAGAGTAAATACCATCACCTTGCGGTTTTTTGAACACTGCTGTAAGAAAAAAGTGAAGATTTTTGAAAGATGTTCCTTTCTAGAAGATGTTCTATCAGCAGAAGGCCTTGTGTGCGCTGCGATGAGCAGCCTGGGCTCAGTCGGTGTGATCCCCAGCAGCGGTCAGCCTGCCCCGGGAACTCCTGCTTCTGCTGCTCTTGCTTTCCAGCGGCGTCAGGGCTAAATTCTGGTTGGGTGCAAACCGCCCTGCGCCAGCCTTCCTCAGCTGCCCTGGACTTGCTTAGTGCATCTGCATATGTTTTCAAGTCTTGCTGGTGAGCAGGTTGCACGTGGCCATGTGGTCCCTGGTGTTGGTACGAGCAAGGGCGTGTGTGTGGAGCAGGGCTTTGGCAGCCTCCGCTTCAGACCCTTGCAGCTGGGGAAGAGCCACACGGTCCAGTTACACAAATAAATGGTGCTGGTTTGTTGAAGGAGCTGCAAATACTTTACAGCTGATCTAGTTGCTCTCAGAGCTGACCCTGCTTTGAGCAGGAGGTTGGATGTAGATGACCTCCAGCCCCTTCCAGCTTGAGTTCTTCTGGTTCCATGAAAGTTGTTTGGATGGAGCTGTGCCTGTATATTGGATGTTTGTGTGTTACAGTGACAAAAATGACGTGAAAAATCTTGGAGATATTTTTCTGCAGTTTCTAAAGATGCCATAGTTTTTAAAAAATCTGCTGTAAACTTATTCATATCAATCTCACTGTATTTTTCTTTTTTGTTTGCTTCCTCAGTCAAAATACTATGGCCAGACATTATTGTCAGAAGTTTACAAGCATCTGAATTTGATTGAATCGGACTACTTTGGGATTGAGTTCCAGAACATCCAGTCATATTGGGTATGTACAGCTCCCTGACAAATTTGGTATTATAAAAAGGTTCAGTGAATGCAGGTGCTTCAGTGTTGAAAGTCCCAAAGTCTGCTAGAGTCTCTTGTAGGATTATCTCTTTGATGGATCTGCTTCACTTGCCAGAGCAACGGCAACTAATAAAGCAGAGGAGAGGAATCAGGTTCTACTTCTTGTTAAATTTCAAAAAATGTATAAAGCAGTTGCTGATGTTCCCACTTTCAGGGACATAAATAAAATCCTCCTCCCCTCTGAAGGGGAAACATCAACTCAAAGCGTGGTCTGTGGAGCACTTATAAAATCATATTACAGTGTGTAATTTTGGTAGTGTTCGTATTTATCTTCAATTAATTTCCCTGAAGAGTCATTATGAACCTCTTTCTAGTAGATGCAAACCTTAGCAGACATTCAGACCTGCAAGCTTTTAAAATAATTCATCTCAATAAATACTGACACTCTGTAGGCCTCCTAGTTGCTTATCCTGTACCTTGCAGAGAGGACAGTGTGGCTTCTAAACTAGAAAATATTCCCAAAACTATGTCTTTGTATTTTTTTTTCTGCTTTTTGTAGTTTTAGGACTCATGTAGAAAATATGACTGAGAACACAGAGAATGCTATAGCACTAATACACACTGCTCTTCAGCCAAGGAAATACAGGAAAGCTTGTTTAGTTTCCATTTCTTCTGCAAAGCATCCAAAGTGTTTCTGCATCTAATAAGGTTCTTAAAATCCTCATCTCTCTCTCAGATGGAGGAGTAACTAGTAAGGACCAAACAGAATTGTCTAGTTAAACTTTTTTTTTTGCAGGGATGGGGGGAAACAGTTGAGCATCCAGAATACTTTGTGTAAATTTTATGGATACTCCTTTTACAAGAACAACAGTAGTCTTTCTTTAAAATTGTGCTTGTCGAAAGAGAAAAACCTGTGGGAAAATAATATTGAGTAAAAGTCCTTAACCGGGTAGGTAAGAGAGATGGGCGAAGCATGGAGGGGAAAAAAGTTCGACCTTGTTATGTTCTCCATGCCTTCTGTAATTCTGTAGCCAGGCTCCTGTCTACGGTCGTGTGTTTTGGCATGACTTCTGCCTTCTTGGCAGCGGTGGTGTGCTTTTGCTGACTTGGCTCTTCTTCTGTCCAGATGAGCTTTAAGTCCGGATCAGTGGTTTTTCTATTGATGCATGATGAATGTCAGTTCAAATAGATAAGTACACTTTTTTAAAGCAAAGGAATTGCTGCAGTGAGGAGGAAATGCATATTCATACATTACTGCTTTATTTGAATTTACTTTTGATGTTTTCATATGGTATGCAAATAGAAATGTCAGTTTGTAATGTTTTTTTCTTTAATTTCAGATTTGGCTGGAACCTATGAAACCTGTTATTAAACAAGTACGGAGTAAGTAGTTTTAAAAAAGGAAGTTTTCCTTAATTTGCATCTGCTTTATGTGGGTTGCTTTCACAATTACTACTTGATTTACTGGTTACGCTTCCCTGAAAATTGTACTTGGTAGGGGTGATAGTGGCTCCTGTTTGGGCATGCAAACCTGACGTTTTTAATATGTAGTATGTGGTGGGTGGAAGGGAAACTTACTGAAGGTGTGAGTCTTTCTCTGTGATAAATATCTGTATAGATTGGGTCAGCTGGTGTTACATTTAAGAGAAACACAACATTTGCTTTTCGTGAGGTTTTTGTACCTTGTGTTGCCTTATGGTGGAAAGAAAGAATATTCTGGCATATTGCACCTGTTGGATGGGAGAAGGTAGCACCTGCAGTCGTGAGAGCCTGTCTGAGAGCTGATGCGCCTTTCAGAAGGGCTGCAAAAAGCTGTGCTTGGAGCTTGCTGACAGATAGGGAATTTCAGTGGGGGGGATATTCCCTTCTCATTCTCAAAACCTCTCTGCACCGTGCTCAGGAGCAACTTTGCTAAGAGAGCAGAGATAGGGATCTCCCACCTGGTCCTCTTCGCTTCAGTTGTGAACTCTGTTTCTGCTCTTTGGCCAGGAGGATATTGCAGTAGCGATGCTATCTTTGCTTTATGCTCTTCTAAAAGTAATGCGAGATGCACTCTATAGGCTAAAAATAATAGAAGAATACAGTAGGCTACTTCTTCTGTTGTTGAAAGATTAGATCAAACTTTTTATTTCCCCTTAGAACAGGGTTAAGCTGTTCGCTTATTTTCTGTTTCTCATTGTAAAGGCTTTGTGGAAGAACAAGATCAGGAGGATGTGGTGGATTCCTACTCCTTTCAAAATCTTAATTGAAAAATGTTGAAAATTAGTACTGGGAAGTAGCTTTTAGTTACTCTTCTGCCTAAAACTGTTTGCCAGAAAATAAGAAATTGCTGATCCTAGCTAGATTTTTTTTTTTAACTTTAAGGACGTGGGTTTTTTACTGACATTGGCTTTTAAGCAGAAGAGCCAAACCAGCTATTAAAGAAGGCTTCCTTAGGAGGGTATATAATACTTTCACACTCTCTCTATTTCTTTCCCCCCCCCCCCAAAAAAAAAATTACTGAGGTCCCATCTTATGTACTCTGTGCAGTTAGTCTTGTTTTGTTTTTCTAGTGCTCCTGACTGTAAGGAATTATGTTGTAGTCAAAAGATCTGGTGGACCACAGGTCTGTGATGCTGCTTGGTTACTTCTGTATCCTCTTCTATACTGTATAAATTAGGGAAAGTTAGCCTTAAAGTGTAGACTGATGGCTGTGTTCCCTGGTGGTGCATATGTTGTTCTGAAATGTTCTAAAACCACGAGGATGTGCTAAAATTTATGGCTGTTCTGCTGCTTGGTGGTCTACCACTCCTGTTATGTTGCCAGTGACACTGAAAGATTTAATTTTTTTTCCTTGATCTGTAGGAGACACCAGTCAGCTGGCTAGCACATGTTCTGAAATAAATTTTAAATTTGTAAAGTTCTGATAGCTCAGATGAGAGCTCTTTTTCTTCTTTGTATGCTAGTTATATCCCTTCCTGGCATTCTGCTGTTTTTAAGTTGAAATATGACTGTAGAAAGCCTTGGAAGTGTTTACAGTTAAAATGTTAATTACACATGTAGTAATTTAAGCTGTTCTTTCATTGAATCCGGTAGCTGACATCTGATTGCACAGGAGCATCTTCCTTTGACTCCTTCGACAGTGCTGCTGAATACAAAGCCTTGAGAGGAGAATTAATTTAACTACTTGATAGTGTGGACGTTTCAGAAGTAAGGGACTAAGTAAGCTGCAAAAATGGAAAGACGTTTGGGTCAGATGATACAGCTGTGCAAGGCTAGCCACATCTACCATGGCTTCGGCTGCACTGGGACTGCCCTTCCTGGGCTCCCTGCGGGCTGCGGGGCCAGCTGGGTGCAGGGGTGTTAGCCTGGCAGCCATGCACACAAAAGGCAGTCTGCTCACCTCTGTGTGCCCCTGCTCCTCCTCTGGCTGCTGGGTGTTTCCCTAAAGAAAGTGAAATTCTGTAAGAATGAGATTTGGTGAGTTCGCTTCTGCAGTTAAGAAATGCCTGAACTTGGCATGGATGTTTTGAATATAGGATCTTTTCCTATATTCTCACTTTAAGAAGTTTTGTTGAGGTTCTTTCTTGTTGTGTTTTGGGGGTTGGGTTTTTTGGTTGGTTGGTTTTTTAGAATTTAATGAATTTGGAGTTAAGCTTATAACTTTTAGTCCAGCAGTAGGGGGGAATGTTAGATGTTATCACGGGCTTTAGGGCAATACGGCTGGAACCCATCCGTTAATGTTGATGGCGATTGCTGTGGCATTGTAGGCATGCAGTTCCGAGTGTTGATATACTCTCTAAAAACAAAAGATCTAGATTGCTAACATTTACTTCAGATTAGGCTTGGCTGCTGAACCACTCGAGAAGGCAAGGAGTTCAGATCCAAATTTTTGACTTCCTAACAGGCACACAACATTAGGTTGGCATTTGGGTACCATCTCTGAGGTGTTGCCAGTTTTATGTAGTATCGTGTTCACCATGCCCACGTGGGTCGTTTCTCCTGACTTCTTTTTTTGTTGTTGTTCTTGATTTTGCTTAGATTTGGCTGCTTATAATAAATTCTGCACCTTGGTTAAGTCTGGCCCAGTGTTTCTTTTCCTAATTAGCATGGGTCTTAGTCATAGAGGAAGCATGAGATTTAAAAAAAAAAAAAAAAAGGAAGAGTTGTGCTACAGAAGCAAATATGCAGCATTACGTTTTTAATTTTTAATATTTATTGTTTTTTAACGTAAGTGATGCTTGGAACACTGCCAAAATTGCTCCCATGGCAATACTCTCCCGTTGATCGGTGTGACTAACGTGCAGGTCTGTTCTTAGCCTTGTGAAGGTCTTCCAAAGGCTTGGAGTATTTTCAGAAATTTGATGTAAAGTTTTGTTCTTTTTATAGGAATCATTAAAACTGTTTGTTTTCCTTCCTGGATCCATCTCAAGAACTATAGTACAGTTTTAGTCTCTGCCCATTGTGAGCTTTGTGTATTGTTCCTGGTTGTCATCTCCAGCCTCCTTTCATTTCTAGATATCACACTGTCATTAAGATGAGGATTTTAGATTTTTTTGTTCACCAAAGCTTTGGTAGTCCCGGGATCAGAGGCTGGGAGATGCTCTTCTAACAGCTGGGATAGTCTGAGAGTTAGTTCTCCCAGCTACTTGGCAGAAAGCAAAGTTTGTTATTAGCAAACAAGAGGGTGAGCAAGCAGGGGAACATTTGGCATGTGGGAATCGGCTATTCTGGGCAGAAAAAAATCAGTGTATTTTGGGGTTGATGGGGTTAAACTGCACTTTGTAAAGCTTTAAGAGATCTTGGTGCTTAGAATAAATTAAAGCAGGTTGGCTTGTACTTCCCAACATGCTCAAACAAATTAGATTTTTTTTTTTTTTAATTATTTAACTGAGCTTGCTTTGAAGTGACAGTGGCACGCAGAGTCCTGGGGTGGATGGGTCTGGAAGGCACCTCTGGAAATCATGCACAAGCAGGGTTGGCTTTGAGGTTCGGTTGGGTCATGAAATATGTAGATTCGGGAGGATGTCCCTGGAGAAGGAGAGTCTAGCAAGACGCAGGGTTGCAGTTTTTCTCCTTCCCAGGTCGTCCTCTGCCTTTTAGAGGGGGTCCGTGTTTCTGCAGTTTGTCCTGCCTTTCTGCAGCTCTGCGTGCTCCAGGCTCCTCATGGGAAGGTGTGTGCTGGGGACAGGTCTCAGTCTGTCACTGTTGAGTGGAGATGCTGCTGGTGGAGTGTTGGGCTGTGGTGGGTAAGCGGTGCTCCTCTTGTCTGGGGAATGCCCGTACATGTGAGATGGATGCTCAGTAGGCTTCTGTAAGCAAAAGTTGGCTAGTGCTCTGACTCTCAGCAAAATATTCAGCCTTTTCTGCTTAAGGAACAGGAAAAGCAGCAGCAGAACGGTGGAGCCCAGCTGGGGCATGGTAAGGAATTATGGTACACTGTAATATTCCCCTACAAATACGGGTGAAACAGGAGATTGCAGGCTTCGAGTCCGCTCGTTCAGCAGTCTGAGTTGTGGCGCTGAAGCTGTCGTGGTTGGGTTTTCTTGTAAAACACTACACAGAGTGTTGTGGACTATTCCAAATAGTTACTTAGGATTCTGTTTAGATTTAAATGTTAAATTAGTTTTCTCCTTGTTGTTGAGAAGGACAAGAACAGTGTTAAAATGAGAAGAAATTGGTATTAAAGAGCGTGCCGAGAGCAGGGTGCAAATGCACTTTTATCTCCCCGCCCAGCCAGGTCCGACCAGATGTGTGGATTCGGTTCATGGACAGCTCCGGTGATGGCAGCTGATGGTGGGAGAGCTTGTGGGGATGCATCTCCACCCTCACTCCCTTCTGGGAAGCTCTCACTGGGTCCTCTGCGATGCTTTTGTATGGGGTCAAGTAGTTGTTTGGGGGTATTATAGCTTTTATGTTGCACAAAACTATTTTTACAGTGTTCAGACTGTAGCCTGGCCTTGGAAGTCATGTAGATAGTTCCTCTGAAAACTCTCAGATGTATCTCTGTTCACATGGACAATCGATACCCCATCGTTAGCCAGCAGGCTGAAAGCTGGCTAGGTTTCATGTGTGTTGTATTTCCCTGCATGTTGGAGAACGTCATGTGCGTGTGCTTATGAAGAACAAGAGTTTTTTGTGAAATGACTTAACTTTTCTTACAGGACCAAAGACTACAATGCTTCGTCTAGCTGTAAAGTTTTTCCCTCCAGACCCGGGTCAGTTGCAGGAGGAATATACTAGGTAAAGTATTTTTTTATGAATTTAGTTTGCCTTGCCCACTGAGACAAAAGGAAGGCAAGACTGGAAGGAGATTGTATCTGTTTCCAAACAAAACTTATGCTGAAGATGAGTGAAAGAGCACTTGTCGTTAGGCATGGTTTTAGCCAACGCATGTTGGCAGATGAATGCTATTGAAAAAATATTTTTCAAAACCAAAAATAGTTTAAGTCAAGGCTTGCCAAACATCACAATGTCAAAAGAGACAGGGTATAGCGGAAATACTCACTGTTTTAAACAGTACCTGTACCTGTATAAGATAATCAGTGCGTATTTTAATAATGAGTCATCATTTAAGCTTCCAAAGTCCACCCTTAAAGTATTCCATACCTAGCAAATACACTTCACTGGTTTTGTCTGTTTATGGAGTATTTATTGTGCAATTCTCGTCTGTGCTCAGTGTCTAGGTATTTCATAATGCTGTTAATGATATGTACACTTTATTGTCAGTGTATTGAAGAAAGCAAGATAGCTCAGCTAGATTTTTTGCAGAAAACGGAGCATACTTTGTGCAAGTCTTTAATACACACTTACAGTACTTTAAAATAAAAAAAAATCCCACATTCAAAATGTACACCTTTTATTATCTTTTTGCTTCAGTAATGTGATACATAATGTTTTAAAGTTAATTCTTATTTTAAAAACCACTCTTCTCTTTCAAGCTGTAATTTGGTAAAAGATATTGATCAGGCTGTCAGTTCAAAGGTTTATAGTAAGGAGTTGTTGCCTATTTACTGGAGTGCTTATTGCACTTCCTTTCAGGTAAAAAGGAAAGCACAGAAGACTTCCCAGCATTACATTAATAAAAATGTATTCAAATTAGTTTAGATTACTAGATCAGCCCTTATCAGTACATTTTCAAGGCTGCCGTGTTTTTCTTGTATCCTTGAATGTTTTGCAGGCGGCTTATTACTCATACAAAACTGTTAAACAGAAATCTGTTCCTCTTCAGCAATTGATTTGGGAAATGCTTTAGTTAAATGAGTGTAGCGATGTAAGAAAAGGAAATTTAATTTCTTACTGTCTTTGTAGGCCGCTAACATTATAGACCTGAAAGATATAACCACTGAGTAAATTAATTGAGTGCTAGCAGAAATGCCCATTGTTTTTCCTAACAAGATATTGGAATAAATGATGTTCTCCTATCCTTGTTGTAATAGAGAAAATTGCTGGAAGTGTTCGTTGTTTCTTTCCAGCTGAAAATTACAGCTGCTGTGTTACTTCACAAATCAAACTTGTTATAAGCATGGTTTTCCTTCTGCTTCTGTGTGTTCATTTATGCCGATAAGTTGCGCTGGATTAGTCACGGGTTGTTTGGTTTGATTTGGCCATCCTGGTTAGCAAGACTGCCGTGTTATCTTGTTTTTGAGAGAGAATGAATTAGGAGATGCCGGTTTTATAAAATACTGCGCAGTCGTTTTATCGTTCTTTCATGTGTCAGGGTGGTACTTGTAACTCCAGTAACTCTCTCTCAGGTACCTGTTTGCATTGCAAATCAAGAGGGACTTGGCAGAGGAGCGACTGACCTGCAGCGACAACACGGCTGCTCTCCTGGTCTCTCACCTTCTGCAGTGTGAGTATCTGCACTGCGGTGACGTTGGGTGAAGTTCCCATTGCTAACCCCAGTTAAACAGTGTACAGAAGCTTTGGGTAACTAGAAGCATTTTGTGTCTCGCGGTGTTTCCTTCTTTACACGCAATAAACCCGTTGATTTTGAACACTGGGATTCTCATTAGGTCCTCTCTGGCTGTGGTGAGGAACAGCTGGTGCTTAGGTACGAGATAACGTTGGCTTCGTGGAGAGCGTATGAAACCAAACCCCTGGCGTGTTGTCTGTTTTCCCTGGCTCTGCAAACCGGGTCACCAGCACGCCTCATCTTCCAGGCATCTGCTCCCGTCTGCCTCCGTGCTTCCTCGGCTTCGTTTCTCGCTTTCCCTGTGTCTGGGGGGAGACTGGGCTGCTAGAAGGAGAAACGTGCCAGAACAAGTTAAACAGGAGGGTTGACAGCAGCTTTCCTCCTTGGTGGGAATGCAAATGGAAATGGGAAGCGATTGATTTGGAAGCTCTTCATGTTGCTGCTTGCTCAGTCTGTCAGCACCTAAAGAACTGAAAAAGTGGCCTTTGAGACAAGCAGGCTGAAAAACTTGAATGGGTTCAGACACCAAATCAGTTGGAGCAGCAGCCAAATGATCCAGCGTTTTCAAATCTGTAACCTGAGCCGCAGAAATGGGCTTTTGTGCCTCCTTGCTGGCTTGAAACAAAAGCTGTTAATGATACCTCTTCCCACAAGCGCTGCTAAATCGTTATTAGTTGTATAATTATTATAGTTAATAATGCAATTATAATGATATTAGTTGTAGTGATTTTATTGGAACAGCAAATCTGTCTTATGGCTGTGCCATCGGTGGGTGACACAATTAAGATTTGCTCATGGTTTTCCAGCAGCGCAGCACGGACCTGGTGAGCGAATCTCAGCATCTGGCCTTGCTTAGCTTGCTTCTGCTCTACTAGAAAATGCGAAGTGAGAAAGAACATGATTATTTTTAATATAAATAATTTTACAGGTTTTTTTTTCTTTTGTTGTTTCATATGCTGGCTTGATTTTAAACAGGACATTGCTGTGTTCTTTTTGAGAACAGCTGCCTTGGATGAGATGATGAGTTCACTTAGTTTGCTCTCCTCTTCCTGACGGTAGTTGATAGCAGATGCTCTGGGGAAGCCCTCAGAAACAGAGCAAGCATATGGCGATGCTCCCTCTGCTGCATCCATCCAGTAATATTTGCATGTGGCCTTTCGAAGTCAAAGACTGACTCTGCATCTCCTTGCTTAGTTGCCCTTGAAGAGCTTTGCTTCCATGTATATGTCTAATTTTTGAATTTGCTTATATTTTTGACATCCTTCTGTCAAAATGAGCTTCACACCTTAGTTTTTGGGAGATTTGTAGGATAACATATCCTTTTGTCTCTTTAAAAATCTTGCGTTTTAATTTAATATTGAAACTTCATATTTTATTATTGAAGAAGTAAGTAACTTTTTAAAAAATATTTATTCAACTTATAATTTTTATATTCATCTGCTGTACATTCTGCTTGCCTCATGCTTTTCTTTTCCAAGCCAAAGACTTCACATGGAAGCTGTTCCTCACTTTTGATTCAGGCTTTGTTCTTCTGTCAGTCTCTTCCTAAATCCACAGCATCATTTCTGAAAGGTGTGGATATGTGAAGGGGAGGCTAGAACTCAAGATGTAAGGGTTGTGGAGATTTATAGTCACGTAACACTGCTTTCCCTTTTTGCTATGTATTTATTTTTGGACAATTCCTAAAATGTAATTTGCCCTGTTCCCTAATAGGCTTGTCCATAACTATTTTGCATATATTTAGAAAAATTAAATTGAAATGTGATGGTTTGGTATGAGGTGTATCTGAGGAAGGAATATTTAGACCACCTCACGGGTCTTCTACAAGTCTCACGTCTTTGACCATAAAGAAATCTAAATTTTCCACACGATGTTCAAATACTGCTATAATCCCCAGGAAGTCTGCTTGGGATAAATGTGAGGGCTTTGTAAAATGAAGCTGGATACAAAGCGTAATGCACAGATTTAAAGCATTTAAAGGAAAATACATTCTGGCTCTTGGGGTCTCTTAATTCCTTACTAAATATTTTTATTCTAACATTGCTTTGTTTTCTGTAATAGCCGAAATAGGAGATTTCGATGAAGCAGAGGATCGAGAACACCTTAAGACAAACCAGTATTTGCCAAACCAGGAAAGAATTGAAGGAAAGATTCTGGAGTTCCACAGGAAGCATGTGTAAGTGAGGATTAATGTATATATACTCCTAATGTATACTCCACCAAGCGGGTCCCTCTGCTCCCCAGGAGGTTGAGCATGCTGTGCAATAGCATGATGTTAAGACTGTGCAAGTTAAACACCATTTACATCTAACAAGAAAAGTTGTAAGTAGCAATAGTTAAGTAGTTACAACAGAGTTGTTGGGCAGTAGTTTTTCTCAAGTAATTTTTCAGTGTGTCTTTAATAAAAGAAAGCTCTCATGAGCTTGTAATAATGGTTTTAGACAAAATAATTCTTCAGAATTTCCGGTCTAAGTTCAGCTCACCGTCAAATGGATAGGTCTTGCTTTTGTCGAAATAATAAGAAATCAATTGCATTGTACTCATTCATTACTCATTATGCACAAAGGAGGAGGAGAAGGATGGAGGGAGTGGGGGAGAAATAACTTTCATCAGAATTTACACAGTACTTTATCTTACCACTGGGGTATTTTTGAAATAAATAAGGTTTACTAGGGACAAAGAAACTATTTGCCTCAAATACAGAATTAATTCCAATACACAGTCGTGAACAGCAGAAACAAGTGCTTCATTATTTGAGGTGCCCACTGCTCCCATCGTGTGCACTCGATGTATAGTAAGGTTGTGTGTTTTATGATCTAACCTATCTGGTCTTAAAATGAAGATCTACTCTGTGTGTGCAGTGTAAAATATTTTGGTAAGCACACGATGATATCACTGAGACATTTCAGATGTTTGCTTGCTATAATGGTTCTAACCTGGCTTGTGCAGCTCTCGGAGCTGATAGGTTAAATCAAGAGAAGGTGTTTGATAAAATGGTCATAAATGTTTGATTTCACCTGTTAGGTCTGTCTTTTCTGTAATTTTTGAGACCTTGTGTATTAGAATCTAGCAGTTTGTAGTGCTTCTATTAGTTGTGAATATCCGTGCACACAATTTCTTGTGCATGATTGTGTGTTATAATCCAAATATATTGTATTAGAAAATTAAATTTTCCTTTTGCTCTGTGTGGGTAAACTCAAGGATTGTTGCTGAGTGACTTTCTCTTAAGACAGAACAAGAACATTTTTCAGGGCAGCACCTGTGTTTAAGGCTGAGACACATCCTGTATTGTTAGAAAACCAGTTCCTGAGA
Organism: Syrrhaptes paradoxus; assembly: GCA_013400615.1. Classification (NCBI taxonomy): domain Eukaryota; kingdom Metazoa; phylum Chordata; class Aves; order Pterocliformes; family Pteroclidae; genus Syrrhaptes; species Syrrhaptes paradoxus. The sequence continues at coordinate 78,417 of VZTO01011731.1, forward strand.
ATGCCAATAATTGACTCTTTGCTTTTTATGATCACTCATTTTCAGTCGTACTGAAATTATCGGTACTGATGGCATCTCAGCTATGTTGATTCTTGATGAAATCAGAGCCATTGAGGTGCATGTGGAAACGATGAAGGAACAAACTAATTGTTGTTTTGAAGTAATTTGAAGTAATTTTGAAGTAAACTAAAGTGTGTGCTAGGATTCTTGGCTTGAGAGCAGCCCTGAGGAAAAAAGACATGGGGGTGTTGGTTGATGAGGAGCTCAGCATGAGCCGGCAGTGTGTGCTGGCAGCCCAGAAACCGACCGTGTCCTGAGGGCATCAAGAGAAGCATTAGCAGCAGGTCGAAGGAGGTGATTCTCCCCCTCTGCTCTGCTCTTGTGTGACCCCACCTGGAGTGCTGTGTTCAGCTGTGGGGCCCCCAACATAAAAAAGACCTGGACCTGCTGGAGAGAGTCCAGAGGAGGCCACGGAGATGGGCAGAGGCTGGAGCAGCTCCTGTGCGAGGACAGGCTGAGAGAGTTGGGGGTGTGCAGCCTGGAGAAGAGAAGGCTCTCTCCTGGTTGACTCACAGGCTGCCCAGAGAAGCTGTGGATGCCCCATCCCTGGAGGGGTTCAAGGCCAGGCTGGATGAGGCTTTGAGCAACCTGGGCTAGTGGGAGGGGTCCATACATAAATCAGGAAAGAGCTAGATTTGCTAGATGTATGTTTTAATTTACATTTACTGTTATCCCTCATGTCCTTTTGCAACTTCTTAGTCTAGTTGCCCATGATTTAAATTCTTTTCAAAACTAGAATGTTCATAAATTGTTTTTAAATTAGAAAGATTATAACTTTAGGTTGCCACATAGTCTAAACAATTTCTACACAGGCAGCATTTTGATACCTCATCTTTTAAATTCCGTATTAATTGCTGGTTTTAAATACTCTGTAAGTCACCTAACAATTAACAGCATTTATTTTGGATCGATTGCCCTGATTGCTATGTGAATATTGTAACACACTACCGATATTTGTCTAGATGGATGTACGTGAGGAACCTTTACACTGAAAACTGTTGCGCTGATGGGAGCTTTTGCTGGCAAATGCTTGTAATAGATAGTCTGTTGTCCATTGACCTGGGGAAGACTTAAGTAGATTTATCTGCTTAATGGATGAACAAAATTAGACCAGATTGTTTTCAGGCTGGTCTGTGCAGCTTAGTCTGCAGCAAACATCTGAGGGTAATTACTCTGAAACTGCTGCTCATTTGTAACCATTTGTGGTGCAGCGTGAGCTGCTCAGCATTGCTCCCGGCTTTCCCCGCTCAAGGCTCTTCCTCCTTTGGTAGGTACAGGCAGGTTGTGTGCATGAGAACACTATTAAAATTATTATTTTTCTTATTTTTTCTGAGATACGCTGTGCTTTGGTTCATCTGTTTATCTAACAGAATGTAAATGTTAGTGGTCCTGTGTCACTTACGCTGGACTCTATGAAGAATTTTTAGGACTATATAGCTCCAATTTTCTAGTTGCCGTTTTATCCTAATTTTTGTTTCCCTTCCCTTCCAACCCCACTTCCCAACCTCCGTCAACCTTAGCATCCTCAGCATCCTCTTTAAAAGACAAAGCACCACTCTCATGCTGAATGTTGCTCTATTCAGAAGAATTACAGCAGGAATTAGTGTGGGTGGGAGTTACACACAGCGCTCTTAGAGTGTAACTCAGGCAGCTGTGGCCAAACTTAGTATTTACGATCTACCTTTTTTGTCTTGTATGCTTTTACTAAACAGGCACAGTGGCACTGCAGCTGTTTGGACACAGTTAAAGTATATATGGAAGAATTGCTGTTAACACTTAGAGCCAGTATAAAAACACATATTCCAGCATCACTCATTTCAGTAAGGGAAAGAGAAATCTGCTTTACCAGTTCAGGCTCTTAGATGTAACTAGTACATGTGGTGGTAACACTGACTGAAATGCAACTACGAGACTCTTTATGTAGTTTGGCATTTCTTTTTCCATTAGAAATCAGATTCGTGTTCTTCCGTGTTTGTTCTTTATACTCCCTTTATACACACACAGTCATGTAATGGTGATGCTTGGGTAAGGTTGGAATTACAGGGTAAACTTGTAAAGCCAGGGACTTCACTGAATCCCTGCTTTCTCCAACTGGCAAAAAGAACATTTTGGCTTTCCTGTTGTAATGTTTTAGATTATTTTTTTTTCCCCTCCAGAATGAATAAGGCGATAGAAAACTGTTGAAATCCTGTCGTCAAATGTATGTGCATTCAGGCTGACTTTCTCAGTACATTTTTGTGCATGTCAGTGGTTTAGTTTAAGGAGCATTTTACTAAGAATCAAACCAGCATTGTTTCTTCTAACAACTTCCATTTTAAAAATGTTAGCATATTAAATAAGTTTCATAATTATACTCTGAATTTTAGACACAGTTCCTACGTGCAGTTAATATGTATTGTCATCATCCCTGTTTCCAATTAAAACCAGATGTAATAATAATTCACTTTCATATTCTCCATTTATGTTTAAAAGAAATCTCTATGGAGCAAAAAAGTTGTGTAATCTAAAACATGACTATAGGTGGGTAGAAGGACGTATTTTTAAGGAGCATGCCTAGAAAGGCAAGTCAGGGTAGCAGGAGAATTTATTCAGTACCAGTGTTGTGGTTGGCTCTACATAGTCCACAAAAATAGATCATGCTAGAAATATTTTATCGTCTGTTTTAATGAAATGAAACACAGATTTATGGAAGGAAGGACATTTATTGGAAAACGAGATTTTACAAATCTGTCATTGACTGTGTGTGCTGGTATCTAATCAGGTTTCAGCACTAGTTGGTTGTAAATAGAATAGTAATAATAATTTTTTTATTCCTCATGTCTTCCTTGGACCGTTATGTTTATCCTAGCAGATCTGCAAGTTGCAGGAACAACTCAATGTGGTAGCGTAGGTGGCTCATGCAGTGTTTGCTTGGAAGTCACATAACTATTATTTCTAATCATTTTCATAGGGGTGCTGAAGCAGCCTCACCAGTCCCAGTGCCCCAGCAGGTCCTGTGCAGCTGGTGTTTCCGTGGAGTTAGCACAGGGCAAGGGTCTCCTGCACTCCCTAGGTCCTCTGTACCCTAGTTATGCCTAAAATTGCCCGGTAGTGTTGTCTTCCAGCATGTTTTTAGTTCAGAGACTATTTTAGTCAGGCTTATGTTTGTCATATGAATGTTTTTACTTTGCGGAGTAACTGGGGCAAGTTCAGTAGCCAGAAGTTCATTTCCACAGCAGCATCTGTTCATTCTTGGAATATCCCAACCTCCCGGCAGGACCCCCAAACCCCTCCAGACAGTTTTGACTTGTAGGGAAAAGACCTCATCAATGCAACACCAGTTGCATTCACTAGGTGTGGAGTAGTTCCATTCGAGGCGTGTGAAATTATATATTCTGGGGTGGTCTGAATTTTGGGGTCTTGCCCCTTGCATGTCTTCTGGCAGAAGAGCTCTGCACTGAGTCCTGTGTCTGTGTGCTGGGCGAGAGGTGTTTCGGGCACTGCACCTCTCTGCATTGTGGGCTGGCTCTCTGCAGCCTGGGACCAGCGGTCCGTGGCCACCCCGCGGTTCCTGAGAGCCAGCTGGAAAATGCACTGCAATCCAGTCAACTCCCCCTCGTGGAGAGAGAAAAAAAAAAAAGATACAAGATTGTTTTGTCATGCAGGAAAATAAAATGTCAGTTGTTTGCCTTCAGCAAATTTTCAGAGAAATAAATGAAGGCTGAGTCTGTGCCTGGTGCACGCCAGAGTCTGTAACAGTCTCTGTATTGCTTGTCTCGACTGTGTGTGTGCTCAGAAAAGAGTTACTCCTTGTGTGTACATCTTCCTCCTGTTTTCAAAGGCATTTCAACAGCAGATGATACTCCAAAAACTATTTTAAAAATCCTTCTCTGGATTCCTTGACAAGGAGGAAATCAGGCGGCCAGCTGATGGTACCGGTGTAATAATTCTGATGTGGTCCCGAAGCCCGCCCTGACATGCATCATTCCATGCCAGTGCTTGCTTTGTTTCTCTCGTGCTGGCTGTGCAGCTCTTGCATCTCTCACTTTGTATCTTGCTAGCATTCATATGTGTACAAGCAAGCAGAAGAGGGTGCATTGTGGATCAAATTCTGCTTTGTTCAACTTTATTGTTTCTAAACTGAAAAAGTTCTGAACCAGTTAACGTTTGTTTCAGTGCCTCTGTTTTAGGTCGATCGTCTGCTGTTGCGTATTGCTCCTATTACAAAAGTTTCAGTGTAATACTTAACTTGGAGTGAAACTGCCTGAAGAAATGAAACAGAAAATTCTTATTTAGTGCCAGAGTTAAGACTTTGGTGCGTTAGCCATGTTGGCAGTATTGTGGAATCAGATTGTTCTTAAAACTTTATTTCTTTTTCTTCCTCACTATAGGGGTCAAACTCCTGCTGAATCGGACTTTCAAGTGCTTGAAATTGCTCGGAAGCTGGAGATGTATGGCATTAGATTTCACCTTGCGTCTGACCGGGAGGGCACCAAAATTAATCTAGCTGTTTCACACATGGGTGTGCTGGTGTTCCAGGTGAGGTGGGGACTGGGGCCTGGGTGCGTGTTTCTAGCTTGCCGTTAGCACGTCTTGGGAGTAAATCTCTCATTTTAACTTCAGGTGTCTCTGATTTTAAAGCTCAGCATATTTTTATGGTTAAGGGAGTATTATTTAAGCCCCCCAAATATGTTTTGGTGCGGTATGCCCTTGTTGGTGCAGAGAGAAGAGCATCAAAACCCACAAAACCAGCAGCAACACCAAAGTAGAAGGGTTTGTGTTGTCGGTGTGAAAGTTCTGTATGTGTTCAGAGCAAATCATCAGTTCATTTGGTACAGCCCTGGAACAGGCCTGTAATCCTGGAATTTTGGTTCAGTTTCCCTTGTTTTAATGTTACAGTGTATTTTTGCTTAGGTAGCATTGCTTTTAGTGCATAGAAGTGCCGTTTAGTTGAAGCAATTGGACCAACTAGAAGTGCTCCTTTTGTTGTATTAAATAAGCAACTTGATGATCAGAGTTCTGTTTATGAATGCTGTCGTATTGATTTCCTCTCCTCAAAACACCCAGGCAGCCAAGCTACTGAAATATTTCCATTTAGGCACTCATTTTCCATTCGTTTTGTGTCTTACCTCTTCTTTTATTACTGCGGGGCAGCTTTTCTTCGGATATGCGTCACCCACTATAGTTCCTCTTGGTCCTCCTCTGAGGCTTCCATCATTTCGGCTTGTTTGGGTCTTTCTCTTGTACAGTTTTTCATCTCCCCTTGCTTGTAGAGGGTGACAGGAGGATTGCTGTCATAGCGAGTGCTGCTGGGGTCCTTTCCCTGGGGCTTTGGGGGTCAGTGGGCTGGGGAGGGGAGGGCTGGTGTGAAGGCAGAGCCTGGTTTCAGCCCAGTTTTAGCCAAACAAGCAGGGTTTGTGAGCAGGAGAGCTTGGCAGGATTCCTCACGCCTCTAGCAAGTACTTGTCAGAATGGGGAAAAAGTACTGCTGAATGGGGAAAATCGGCTTGGAGGAGTGTGTCTAGAGTTCTGTGCAGAGGAAAGGGAAAGCATGTTAAATAAAATGAAACCATCTTGCTTGTACCATAAGAATCCTGAATATTGATGGGGTTGAAATTTTCCTTTCCCATCTGGTTTTCTAGGTTTTTCTTCAGTTTTCTAGTTTTTAATTCAGTTAATTCAGTACTGAAAGATAAAATTGTTTAAGGGAATATTGTCACCAGAAATAAAACTCCAACAGAATGGTTTGGGGGGGTGGTGTGTGTGTGTACGTCCACGTGTCTCTATACCCGCAACACAATTTTGTTTGCTGCTCATACATGTGAAACTTTAGCCACCTTTTAACTGTTCTCATTTTAATTCAGGGTAATACGAAAATCAATACCTTTAACTGGTCGAAGGTCCGTAAACTAAGCTTCAAGAGGAAAAGATTCCTTATTAAACTCCACCCAGAGGTCTGTGTAAGTTTTACTGTAATAGTAGGCTGGTCAGTGTTGAAAAAAAAAATGTATACTTAATTGTATTATAAAAAATTCTAGAGTCTGTAATTTTATAAAACAACTTCAGTGGGGATAGGCTTGGCTTCATCATTCAAGTAAAAATCTTTCCTTTCTCAGGCCGCGTCTGTTGTCTTAGATTTTTAGTTTTCGCGTATCAACCTCAGCTCATCGTTGACACAGGCGTACACAGGTGTCAGTGTAAGATAAAAAAAAAATAAAACCAAGTATTTGGTGCATCCTATCTCAATATTTTTACTCTGAAAAAGTTACATTTAATATTTCATTGGATATAAATGAGTGTTAACACTCTAATGAACTTTGATCCGTTATCGTGAAAAATGAATGAAGGTAATTTAAGCATTGAAATAATAAATCTCTTGATCAGGTGAAAGTGTGTTAGGAAGTGCTTTTGGCAGTAGCTCCTTAAAAGAGCACTATAGTACACTGCTGATACAAACGGTGATTGCTTTATGTGAGTGTTTCCTTCAGGAAGTTGTTGAATGTGCAC
>VZTO01011731.1:85402-109948 GCA_013400615.1 Syrrhaptes paradoxus
GCATCTCACTGGAGTTATTGGCACTTTTCCTTTTCTCCTTCATTGACATTTTATGCGCCTGCTTAACTTCTGTGTTTTGTTCCCAGGGCCCGTATCAAGATACGTTGGAGTTTCTTTTGGGAAGTAGGGATGAGTGTAAAAACTTCTGGAAAATCTGTGTTGAATATCACACGTTCTTTAGGCTCTTTGATCAGCCAAAGCCAAAGCCTAAAGCAGTGTTCTTCACCAGAGGGTCATCATTCCGATACAGGTAGGGAGAAACAGAACAGGTTTATGAAAGCTGAATTCCTTATATCTTAGAAGGAAAAAGTGTTCTGAAGTCGTTCCATCTGTAATTCTCACCTACTGCATTTCATAATGTTTGTGCTTTTGTGGGTTCACAGTGGACGAACACAGAAGCAGCTAGTGGATTATATTAAGGACAGTGGGATGAAGAAAACCCCATATGAAAGGTAAATACTAATAATTTTATGAAGTGAAATGTCGTTGGGACTTTCACAGTGCCCTTATTTCCTGAATTTCAGTGGTTTTAAATGATGCTTGCAGGCATGGTCATCTGCTGACTTCTCAGTTGCTAAGGTCTCCTTCAAGTTTAAGGTAGCTGAACTAAATTAAAAAAAAAAATAAATATATCATTACATGATGATTTAAGAACCGTAGAAAAGTTTCAGTGTTGTACTTGAATGTCTGTGGACAATGTGTGGCTTAGTCATCTGGAAGTTCAGTATGTTTCAAAGATTGGCTGAAATCAGTGAGGAGTTGCCTGTAATGTCCCTGTAGCTGTGCACACAGCCGCTGGCAGAGCACAGAACTGAACCTGGGATCTGCAAGTCTGAAACTGGGACCTTAAATACTCATGCCGAAACAAAAATAAATAAATAATTTGCATTGTCATTATAAAATGGTCATTTACTCACTTGACTATGAAACCATCCTGTCTTCATGTGGGAAACTCCTCATAGTCTTTCATCTGAAAGATTACAGTAACTTAATAGGAATTTTAAAAAGTTTGTATTAATCTACAATTAATAAATATTTTAAAAGTCTTGGACTCCAGTGGAGCTCCTTTTCTGTGTGAAAGATTGATTTGCTAGTAAAGTATTGACATAGAATGAATCTAACCACGCGTGTGATGCAGGATACCACTTCTTGGGGTGTAATGTAGAATTGTAAATGCCATAAATTATATGGTCAACTGAATTGTAAGCTGTTCATAAAATTGTTACCGATTAATAAGCCATTCATTTGTAGATGTTTATACTGATGACAAAGGAAGAAGTTAAACTAAGTGTGCTATTTAGTCTAGTCTTCTACCCCAAGTTCTTCTCTTGAGTTCTCCTTCAGTGGTGTGAATGATCTAGATCCTGTTTTACTCCATTTTCTGTACGTTTCCTACTCCTGTGTTGTTTAGTTTATTACTCTAGAGCTCGTTATTAACAAAACATAATAAAATACAGCTGGAGATGTTTCTGTTGGCTGCTAGAATGGAAATAGCTGGATGGGGAAGGGAGAAGGCCCACGCGTGGCTGGGGAACTCACAGGATGCTCTCTGTTCTGCAGGAGGCACAGCAAAGCCAGAGCGTCCACTCGCACTTCAAACACCAACGTGCCAAAACAGGTCAGTTCTGCAGCCCTCTCAGTACTGCAGTCAGGGAAGCTGACAAAGAGCTTTCTGAGATGATGGTGAAGGAGAGGTGATCTGAGCAAACCGTTTGCTGGGAATCACTTTCCGTGGTTAAGCTTTGTCCCTGATGTGGGTTTTTCTTCTTTTTGTGGGTGGTATCAGTTGGGATAGTTATAGTCAATGGAGTCTAAAGTGAGTAATATTTTTATTTTCAGAGTTCAGCTTAACTGAAAAGAAAATGTCATACTCTCTAGTGTGTTATTTTGGAGGATTAGTTTGTCTTCAGGTACTACCTAACTGCCTTCTGTGGGAGCCTTGGGTTCATTGCATAGATGCCTCCTACAGTCAGCGACAAGAAACAAGTGTTTCAACAAATGGGCTTGCTTTACATGCAAGAGGTTAAGGAAGCATCACAGGATTTTGCTGCTGTCCTTTAGTATTACTTTCCCTTCTGGATGCCTTTTCAGCAGAGGCTATAAACTACATGGATTTGACTTTTATCCAGTTATCAGAATTCAGGAACAAAGATCTTACCTCTCACTGAGGGTGCTGGGTCTATTTCTGCCCACAATATTTTGTTTGCTGTAGAGTGAGCTCTTTTGAAGCACATGTTCCTTCTGCATCAGGAGCTGGATGTTGCATTTGTTTTTATGTATTATAAAAATATTTTTATCTATTGTGTTTCTACTTTTTTTTTTTTTTCCTCTTAGAGTGTCCCATTCACTGAGGGCTTGAGAACCCCAGGGTCTCCTGCCTCAGCAGCTGCCCCCTTCCACTCAGTTCACTCATCGGCCACTCCTACTCCTGTCCTGCCCATCTTTGCAGAAACCAGCCCTTCCTCTTTGGATCCCCGAATGCCCTACTCGCGGATTCCAGAAAAAACCACTGCAGTGCCAGCAGAAGAAGCAGGCAGGCAACTGCTGCAGCAACCTGGATCTCCCGTGCTCCAAGGTGTTGGGTTTGGTAGTGTCGCAGGAAACTGTCACCCTGCTTGTCCTGTTGTTGAGAGTGGTTGTGGTGTAGATCTAGATGTAGAGAAGAGTAGTAGTAAGGAGAGCAGGGTTGCTGTTTGTAAAAATGACAATGATGAGGATGACTTTACCACAGGTGGTTTCGTTGCTGAACCAGAGCGTCAGCATGGCAGTCAGGGTGCCCCTCTTTTCACATTGACAAATTCACAGTTACAGGTGTCAGAGGAATTTATCGATGATGACCCAGCAGAAATTTCCTTTTTTGCTGGGGGCTCTGAGGCGTTTTCCTACGTGTACAGTGGTTTAGAGTTAAAGGGCTCTGATTTTTCTAAGCTTGGGTCAGAGTCTCCTGGTTTAACTACAGATGTCCTTCAACAAAATACGGTCTCTTCTCAGTCAAGCCCTGACAGGTACTCAACCGAAGCGGTAGATATGAATATGGAAGATGAGTTTGAATTTGAAGAAGGGAGCGATTTCAATGGCAATGAGAGACCGTCAGATACCTCGGAGCTGTTTGAGGTGAAGGCCCAAGCAAGCCGAATGCAAAGCCTCCTGAGCCCCTCTGAAACAAGTTCGCTCATCAACAACCGCTCCGAGAGCAGCTCCCTCAATAATTTACCTCTGAACGGTACGTCCTCCCTGCACACGTACAGCTCTGCCAACCATTCGGAGGCCAGCTCGATGGTGAACTTCCCTGCCTACTCAGTGCGCTCCGAGTCCAGCTCAGCCTTTCAGTTCACGGACATTATCGACCAGCTGGAACAGCTGAGCTATCCCCCTACCACCACCGAGGACTCCAGCAGCACAGACACGGACTCCTGGGACTCCGAAACTGCTGCGCCACTGGATGTAAACCTTTTCTTTAGTAACCCTTTTACTCAAGCCACCAGTGAAAACTTTGCTTTTGACTTTCAGAATAATTTAAAAAATCTCACACAAGACTGGACAGAGAAGGCACCTGTTGATTGATTCTTGATCTTTGTGGTGGATCCCGCTATGCTGTTCAGGCTTAGAAGTCAAAAGGGTGTGATATCAGTCACTTTAAGCAAGAAAACTCTAATCCAGTGGCTGGACTTTAAATCCCATAACACAGTTGATTTTTTTTTTTTTTAATGTACCTCTTCAGTTTCCCTCCAAGCATCCTAGCTTCGGTGCTGCATTCAATGCGTCACACTGCATCCAGAATGTGTTATAACAGGTTATGATGTTCGCAAAATACTGCATTTAGGGAAAACCACTGATTTCAGGGAAGTTAAGGATCACCAGCTGGCTCATGCAGACATCACAGATTACAGGATATTGAAGGATTTCTTTGGCTATGAACATATCTGTAAGAGTCTGATGTGCTGTTCCTCCAGCACCCGAATGCAACAGTCACTTCTGCAGGTGCTTGTTAACAAGAGTCCAAATTTGGGAGTTGTTTTATTTCCACAATCAAANCGTGCTTGTTAACAAGCAGCCGTGTGCAGTAAAGGACCTGTTTTCCTGCACTGCGGTGAGAGTCCAAATTTGGAAGTTGTTTTATTTCCACAATCAAAAAACCCCCAAGAAACAATCTTCAAATCAACTATGAAGGAAAGTTTTACAATATCAACCTATGCAACATGTCTGCAGTATCCTTTGGAGAATAAATAACCTACATGGTACTTCAGAAGAGGGAGCGTGTACACAATCAAGTGAAAATAACAGTTGCCAAAACTTCTTGTGAAGACAATCATTGTATTTTCTGACTTCAAAGTGCCTTCAGCAAAGTACCCTTCTGCTTTGCAGCAGTTTGGAGATACATGCATAGACTGTAAAAGCACTTCATCTCCACTACATTTGGTCTCACCTCCTTTTTCTTTATTTAATCACTCTGCATAAAAATGCTTACAAATTAATTCATAAAAGTCTCCTTCATCTGTGGAAGACAGGTGGTGGTAAACCTTGTGATAGCTTTAACTTTTTCTTTAAAATATGTACTGTATTCAGAAAAATACCGTAATCTTTCTGAGAAATTGAGATGTTAGGAGGAGTGAATACTGTAGACAACAGTTAAGGCTTCACTGCTTTAAGGATGTTTTTAGGCAGGTGACTTTGACGTGAGGCTTGATCTGTAAGTTTGAAACTGTAACTGAAAAGACGGTTACTGAACTGGGCACAGCTAATTTAGCACCATTTATTGAGGTGAAACAGTAAAAGTTATGAAGTGTCCTTCCTGTCTGCCAACCTGATGGATTGGGGGGGTGAAATTCTGAGCTTCAGCTCCTAATAGCATTTTTTAGAATATTTTGCCTTTGTCCAAGCAAGAATGGGCAATACCTGACTGACACCTTGTGATGGAAAGTGCCATCTCCTTCAGCCACTCGGCTTTGGGGTTCCCTCCTGGCCAGTGTTGGGTCCTTTGCAGTTTCCAGGAGAGAGTGTTGTACCAGTACAACCAACGCCTCCAAAACAAGCAGCTTGCCGTTACAAGCATAGCTTTATGCTCAATATTATTAATATCTGTTTTCTTACATACCGTCTTGCTATATCATTAAAAGACTTTCCTCCTTTACTCAAACATTTAAAAAATATTATTTCTTAAAATTCTAATAACTAAAACATCAAGGGAATTCTTTACAAGAACACAAGGAGGTAAAACCTCCTTCAGTCGCCCATTTCTTGTAGTTTAGTTTTTCCCAAGGTACGATTATTCTTCACAGCACTTGCTTTTATGTTGTGGTTACTGTGCTTGAGTGGAATCGCTGGCGTTCCACGAGAAACCTGTTGCCTTTGCCAGTGGCACAGAAAATCAAAGCACGTTTAGAACAAAGTATGAGTTAGGACCTTCGGGAGCGTGCAGCAGTTTGATTGCTCTTTTTTGTTTATAAGTGCTGCGTGCGCTATTTTTATTTTTTCCTCTCCCATTGAATGTGTGTTCTGGCTCCTTGTGGGACTTTATTCATACCTGTGGCGATGATGTCATGGATGCGTGATGTGACACTTCTAAATAGGTCTTCAGTTGTGTCTAGAGCTGGTACCTTTAAGTGTGTTTTTAGGCGATTTGTCTGATTTCCTTCCCAGAACTAACTACATTACGTTACTTCAAAAAGAAAAACAGCAAAAACTTCTGTCTGCTTAATTCTCTTACAGGTTGCAGAGTCAGAGACAAAGATGTAGATAAAGATTTAGAGGAAGGCTTTGAGTTTCTTTGATCTTTTTAAAAAAGAATCAGGATTCAGCTGTTTACAGATAACCATGTCTGCCTGTGTTTCATGTTCTGTGCCTCAGTCACGCGCGTTCTCTCTAAATGTGTTAGAATTACTTTATATGAGAATAAATCCAACTAAATTCTCTAGGTTTTCTAAAGGCCGTAGGAAGAAGCTGCCTGTGTTTTCAATAAACACTCTTGCCAGTCCTGAGAGAAGGCTTGCCAATATATTTTCTTGCACTGCAGTTAGTTCAGAAAGACATCTTCAGTGTTTTTCTTGCATTTTGCAACTATGCAGACCTTCTATTGGCAATTATAAATCTCAGTGTTGGGTTTTTTAAAAAAATAATAAGAATCTTAACGTAATGCCCCTTTTGTTTTCTAAAGGAATGGGAGTGACTAGGCTCTCAGTGCCTTAGCTTAGAGCTACAAGTGTGGAGTCAGAGGTGAGGATGGGGTGGAGGTGCTTTGCCAGGGTTATGGAGCTGCTCAGTGGAAGGTTTTTGCTACGGGTGTCACCAGGAACACTGATGCTTTGCATCAGCCGACTCCTCTGCATACTGGGGGTGGGGATGCTTGCACAAAGACAACGGTGCTCGGCACCTACCAGCCAATATCTCTTGCTGGGATTTTACACCATGGTGTACTTGCAGGTTGTGTGAGAATTCAGGGTTGCTGTCTGTGCCGCTGCCACCTGCTAGGGATATCGGTGCTGTTGCTGTTTGATAGTTGTCGTGGGGTTCTTCTGGGCTTTTCTGATTTTCCAAGCTGGATGGCTTCTGAGGATATAGTTGCATTGCTTAGCTTTGTTGGTTTATTCATGATTTCCCACATAGGCACAAAAGAGGAGAAAATTTATTTTGCAAGTAGAGTTTTTATTAGAGCAAGAAAGCTGTGAGAAAAGGTTCTTCATCATTTCCTCCAGAGGTATGAGTTCAGATTCACTTTCTAACCGAAATGGAGAGAAAAACCTCCTGCCTTCTTGGGAATGGGATGAGTTAGTGCTTCGCAGTGAACCTGAGCACCCATTGTGAGTTCTTTTAGTGCGTTAGAGCCCTGCCAGGCATCATCCTCTTCTCCCCCAGCTGTCTCCTGAGGTGGCAGGAGAAGGTGGGAGATGGAAGGGCTTTCCGTTCTCTGGCCAGATCGTTTGTCTTTGGGTAGTACAAGGGAATTGGTGACCTTTGGTGCAGTGTGGTTATGTTCCGAGTACCAGAGATGCTGCTAAGCTTTCAGTGTTCCTCCTTGCAGTTTGTTTTGTTTTCTTTTTGCAGTGTTGACACTAATAAAATTTAGTTCCCGGTACTGGTTTTTGTTTAGGTTTTTGTTTTTTTTTTCCTGAGCACACAAGTTTTCTTTTCAAGAAGGTGAGTCATATGCTGTTAGGTGTGGAGTTGGTACCAGCCACCTAACCAAGAGAGCTGGGACCCTCGCAGACCCCGAGCAGCGGGAATCGCATGGCATGACAAAGAGGGGGAGGTTCCATAGGAAAAATCAGAAGATCTTTGTTGAGTATCCCATGCACTCTCACCTTGAGAAGAAAGCGTTTGAGGAGCTGTGGTAGGAGCAGAGGAAAGCCTAGGCGCAAACCTTCGCTTGTCCGCGGCAAGTGGCTGATTGTTTTCTCCTCCCCCCGGCAGGTCCATTCTTTCCCGTTTGCTTTCTGCCCCATCTATGGGAGGCTGGGGGGGGGACCTATATAGGTACGTATATTTCTAGTTGACATAGGGTGCTGCATTTTTCCACTACGGAGAACCACTGGGGTTTCCAGTCTTATTATCCTGCTCCGGACTGTGCAGCCAGCAGCTGCTGCAGCAGTAGCTCAGTGAAGGGAGCGTGCTGCAGCCGTTGCTTCTGCTCCTCAGTGACACAGGGCTGGTTTCTGTCCTTCCACTACTTTGTCCGGTCTTAGCGGATGCACGCAGCTGTAGAAAGAATGTCCATGGTCGTGGCTTTTCACAATGCATTAGGCTGATGGGTTTCTCTCTCTTGCGGTGCTCAACTTGAGCGTTGCAGTGCAACTAAGACACTAAGGAATGCTTGTCTTGAGTGGGCAATTTAATCCACACCTGTAGTAGGTGTATACTTACAACTGTTCTACTCTTAAATGCATTTATTAAATGTAAAGCACTACGTCAGAACGTTTTTCATCTTCGTGTATGCAGTTAGTGGAACTCTTTCAGTTTGCACAAAACGTGGGTCATAGAATATTCTCTGACCTATCCACCACCTGGTTAAACATTGGTAAACTTTACTAGCCTGTGTTATCTATTGTGTATAGACTTTGTAATTTTAAAGTACTCATTCATTATTCAAGTAATACATGCTGTGTATTTCCCAGGACTGAGGATATTTTATCTTAGGACGGAATAGAGCGATATATTGATCTGCTCTCAACTTTCACTTTGATTTCCAGTGAATTTCAGAGTTGGTGGATAATACCAAGTATTGATCTCCTTTTTCCTGTGTATATTTGTATCGTGGTCATAGGTGATTTTGTTGAAGGGATTTTTTTTTTCTGGTTGGTGGCTTGGTATTGGTTTGGTGTTGGTTTCTTTGTTTGTTTTGGTGGTGGTAGTTTTTGTTCCGTTGCCAGTCCTTAATAAGGGTAAGATTTTGTGGAGACACTAATAAAAGTCATTACTATAATTTTATGCTTTTTGGTGCAAACCTGTCGGTAAGTCATTCCCATTATTGTCATTTTGCAAAAAGTTCAAAGCCATAATTAGCTGGTATTGATCGAATGAATGAGTATACAAAACAATTTTCATTGTAGTCCTTTAGCTGTAGTTTTAACAGATCTCACATCGCACTTGTCACAAATGCTGCGTGTGTATGTGTGGGTACGTACATACATACACACTTTCCTTATGAACATGGGGAGACTTTTCAGTTCCAAACATGTGTCACAAAATCCACGGAATTTATCTGCTCGTGGGCTATCATAGGATCAGTCCACCGGCTGAGCTGTAGCTTTGCAGGTTTCAAATTTAAAGGAACCTGATTTGTGGGGAAGGCGTTGTTACACATTTTCCAAAGTCACAGCAGCTGCTGTTGCTGGGGGGTGCAGATTGGTAAGAAACACCAAATGCCCGTTGATCCATCCGGACAGGGGTACGCGTGCGGTGGTGAGAGTGACTCCCCAGTTAAATAGGTGCTACTCTTTTCAGGAAAGGATTACGTTAAGAAAAAAAAAAAAGAGGGCTGGAATTTCTTAATTGATCTCTTGAACTTTTATCTTTTATACGGTAAATGTTTTATGGAATTACATGTTGGGATTTTTAATATCTTTGTGTCTGTTCAGATTGCCGGTTATGAACCTACAGATTTGTACTAATTCGTAATTTTAATTGTTTATGCAATAAAATAAGGAAAACTTTGATATAAATGACAACATGGGCTTTTTAGCTTTATTTTTATTACCCTTGTGTTTGAAATAGAATAAATATTTGTTCTCCTAGCCAAGGCATCTTAGAGTTTTATTACCAGAGTTGTCCAGGCAGATTTCCACCTGTACCACTTTGGTGGAGGTAGAGCACAGCTGGGGCAAATATCGGTGCATGGTTTTCAAATTACTGTTTTGTGCAAACCTTGTGCTTGGGGGATACAAATGGGACTAAAAGTTCAGATTTCATTCTAGGAATTACCTTTTTTTTTTTTTTTCTTTTTTTTTTTAATTTTTTTTTTTCCTTTTTTTTTTTTTTCTTTTTTTTTTTTTTTGGAGACATTTTCTTTCAAACTGAGTATGTCCCTTGAACTCTCTCCCGTATATTTGGTTTTATTGGAAGCCTGTCCTTTATTGTAACCGTAGGGTATGGAGGCAATTGCATGTTTTCGAGGCTGAAAGTTTTCCTTCAGGAGTCTGTGACCAATGTCTGGGTAAATCCTCTTTTCCTGAATCACACAGACATTTGCTTAAAACAAAGTCAGTAGTACTTGCCTAAGTAAACTGGGCAGGTTTCGAGGCTAGTTTGAATTGCCAGTTTTTAAAAATTATTCTCCATTTTATGTTTACTGAGCTATAAAATAGTGAAAAGACTCGCTCCAAAAAATTTTTTGCAGCAAGGAAGAATTACTGGGTGGAACTGACTCTGATTTCCTTTCGAACATCAGGAGATTTTAGGATATAGCTTTATTTCAGGGATTGAATTGGGTTGACTTTGCTCTGATTGGTTTTGTTGCAAGGTTAAGCCCATTTTACGTAGATTTAAGGAAGAGTTGTGCCTGATGTGAGTGATATATGTTGAAACCCTGACCGGTCCTTTCAGCGACGCTGTAAACAGAGGTTTGTACACACTGGTAGTGTGAGCACAGACAGGTCAAAGCTACCAAACCAGCATAAAGGCATTTCTGTTTAACAGTGGCACAGTATAAATCTCTACAGTCTGTGGTCTGTAACAACAGATCGGTATTCTTTCTTGCCTGCGTAGCCTTTACAAGGGGACGGAACGGGGCAAAAGTCAGATCTTGGACCTGACTGTCAAACCAGGACCAACGTTAGGACTCTCCCGCAGTGTCGCGTGGACATGTAACTTCATAGGAACATGTGGTTTCGCTGGGGCACGTGCAAGGGCTATAAACATGATCTAACATTTAATGTGATCTGTACCCATTTGAGGATAAGAAAGAAAGAAATCTTTGAATTTACAGTGTCCTAGGTAATTTTTTTAGGCTCTTAGAGAATCTTGTCAAAAAAAATTATCTATCTCCCAACTATCCCTCATTATTTTAAAGGGAAGATTTGCAGGGGGAAAATGTATTTAGTTGTGATATTTTGCAATGAGGAAGACTGGGGGTATTGCAGGGTTTCGGTTGTACAGTAGCTTGCAGGACACTCTGACAATACTAGTTTGGTCTGTGCACGCGGTGGGTTCAGCAGGGCGCTGGGCAGGAGGGGGCTCTGAGCGGGTGAGTTGCTGCAGGGCTTTAGCATAAAAAGAATTGTATGTTTGAAGTAGTAGTAATAATAATAATAAAATAATGTTACATTTTTACAGGGGATCAACCAGTGAAACGCAAGAGGCACTCCCTTCTTACAAGGAGTCAAATTGCAGACATTTGAACCTCCCGTAGTTTTCAGCATACCCAGTAATGCCCTTTGTTATTGGGATGCTATTTTTGATGTCTCTCTGAATTGTTTTAGGCACTCAAGCAGAAAGCTTACAGAACTCGTACTTGCATTTTATTTTTGCCAAGCTTTGCACTCGAATCCGGCTTTCTGTGTAGAGATTGAATTTAGATTGAAGAATGGAAATACCCTCTCCAAAATAACGGAGAAGTGATGCCAAAAGCTTATCATCAAGCTTGTTACCTCAGTGTAAATCAAATGAAGTCTTCTTCTGCTTGAACTTTTAGTGAAAGCTAGTCCATATTAATATAATTAGCAAAACCTGTGTTCTAACAAACCGGCCCAGTCCCCTACTGGGAGCTCTTGCCATTTAAAATGGTGTTAATCTGGGAGGAAAGCCGACCGAGCTGTGAGCTGTGTCCTTCTCTTTTTCTGAAAGAACAGATAGTCAGTGATCTTGGTAATGTAAGGTATGAGAGATCTTAGATTTGGTATTTCAGATCTGAAAGTCAAACTCGCATCATTTCAGTTAGTGTCACCATGGCTGCAGTGATGATTGTTTTTTTTTTTTTTTTCCAGTCCAGACCTGAACCACCTCCCTGTTCCTGCTGCAGTTGAACGTTTCCCGTAGACCAGAAATTTTCAAAAAGAAACAGAATTTTGCTTTGGACTTGTAAAGGTTTACAGTAGTGCTGAGGGGGTGGCAAAGGAAAAGCAAAAGCTTTTTCCGAATGCCAGCTGACATGCTTCTGAAGGCACACAGAAAAATGAGATGCTGGGTTTAGCATGCTGGTTTTCCAGACCCATTTTTGAAGCTACAGCTGCAATTAAAACTCAGATACACAATTTTAAGTCTTTTTTATTTTTTCCCAATTTCTTTTCGTAGGAGTTCAAAGGTGTAAATATCCTCTCCATTAACTATTGTATAATTATGCTTCAATTTAGCTTGGCTTTTAACGCACACAAAAAAAAAGTCTTAGTATATGTATGGACATCTTCTAAATAGTTTATTGGAGTAAAGGCATCACATGGCTGATTTCAGACAACAGAAATTTAGAGGCTCCTGATGGCTCAAATTATAAAATGTAGTGTTATGCATGAGAAAATAACCTAGCAGGTTGGTCTCTCCGTACTCAATTTTTAGTTTTTGCAGGAAGTAGTTGTAATTTTTCATGTATCAGTTCCTTTTTACTCTCAAAGTTTGATTGGGAGGGTGGCTTCATCTCCCTCACCTGTCACCTGCTGCTCTCCTTATTGTGGGACCAGAACTGGTTTTTGCTGGTGTAGTAAATGACAAGTCAGACTTAAAACCTGGCTGCTGCGTGCTTTCTTCCTTGCTTTCTCTGGCATTGCTGATTGACATCAGGTGATAGATTTCCAAAATTTTCCTTCACTCCCCGCACCTCTGAAGTTTGCAAAGGGTAAAGAAGAGTATTCCCTGGGAATGCCCGACAGCTTAGAGAAGATCTCTGCTGTATTCCTGTTAGCAAGGCAAGAATGGATTTTGGATATTGGATACTAAATAGATGGATTGAGGGGGGGAAAAAAAAAAGAAGGAAAACCATTGTGTAGTAACTGTCATAATGTCAGTGAGAGGGATGGGATTTGAGAACTCTTGAAAACACAAGGTAAGGTGATGGCTACAGCAGCTGGCTTAAGGCTCTTCTCTAATCCCAGGATGAATTCATGGCTGGCTTTGGTTAATATTCTAAATGTATTTCCTTTTCAAATTTGAGGATGAGCCTTCACATCTGTATGCACTGAAGATCCTCTCAGTAAAAAGTAGAATAGACAAACATTTTTATTAAATTGTAGTTTTATGTATTGGAGGCTTTGGCATTTTTCTACCCGGACAAAAGAAGAGGCAGCAGAAACAATAACAGAACAATTTGATAATATTATACGGTAGCTGTGAAAGATAAAGCTAGCATCCTCACTGACGGCTGTGTACATGCAAACAACAATGCTCTTGCAGTGTTTTACTGTTCGACTTGATTTGTTTTTCCAATTCTATGCATGCTGGTCTTTTTATGAAACTGTGGTTTTGTTTGCTTGAGGATAGATGGTTATAACTACATAGTGTAATTAACTAAGAAATAGTAGTATTCTTAAAGATCTTTGAGTACGTGGATTATTACATCAAATTGTCACATTTTTTGGCGTTGCATTGAGCGAAGGGCATTTGTGTGTGATGTGTCAGCAGAACTTTGTGTACAGAATGTGGTCGTGCCTGGGAGGGTCTGGTACCCGTGTCAGTGCAGGGACACCCCAACTCCTGCCCACAGTGACACTTCCCCATTTGGATTGTTTGTGTTGTGACTTACACTTCAAGCGGGATGCTGGAACATGGAAACATCCCTCTCCAAGAACAGTCCCTTTTAATGTACCTGGAGGATGCTGCTGCCTGCGGGGCAGGGAAGACGTGGGTGCACAGGGTTCGATGTCAGAGGAAATCGTTCACGCATTTTGATCTTCGCACCAGTATTTCGACCTAATTAGGAGTTTTCTCCATTGAACAGCTGTGGAAAGCAGCAATTCTTGCTCCAGCTGCTGCATGGATTCTTCCTTTCCCATCCTTCCCCTGGAGAATAGAGGATTGTTGTGCAACTTGGCTGCTTGACTGGGAGCTGCCCGCATGCTGCTCTGCTGGAGCAGTGCCGTTGGATAACGAGAAGGAAGATTTCGGTACACGCTTGTAGTGTCATCTGCCAAGATATGCCATCGTACTGAGGTTATAGCAAACATTTGTTAGCAAAAAGGCTAACCTGTGCTGCTGCATGACATTTTATAGTCCTTTCTAGAAAAGATAAACTTTATAAGTCACATTAACCTCGGAGAGTCCCTTTGCAGAATTTGCCATTTAAGTTACCAGCCTGTCACAAGTTGCAGCTGTACCAGCTCCTTCCCGAATTCTTTGTTGCTTTCATCCTAGGGAATCAAACAGCAGGCTGCAGGGTGTCCTCTGGCCATCGGTGTGCAGGGGACCGGCCCTCCTGCCCCTGGAGAAGCGCCAGGCATTTGCTGGCCCCCTCCCAGGCGAGGGGAGAGGGGAAGCCCTGCACTTCGGCGTCATGGGTTCTGCTTGTTTCGGGCTTCTCAAGGAGCTGAACGTGCCTCTCAATTCATAAATCACTCTGGCTTCGGGCAACAGGGTTTTTCTTGCTGTCACACACAAAGAAGTGTTTGAAAGGAATTTAAGGGCCAGCTTCTCCTGGTGGAGGTGATAAAAACTGGAACAACTGGATTGCAATTAGCAGGCGGTGGAGTTCGTGTAGCAAGTTACATCCCTTTTTCTCCCCTTGGATCTGAACATTCGGTTTGTCCAGAAGCAATTCAACTTACAAATTTTGGAATGTGTTGCTACATAGTGTTAAATTCCAAGAATTTAAAGAAGCTTCTCACCCCTGTGAGCCTGTAGCTTTGTTTTTAAGCTGTTGTTCCAGCATCCCTGCTGTGTAAAAGCAAACTTGCGATAAACTCCTGTTCCCGTATAGGTGAAACAGATGCCAGGCGTTACTGCTTTCCTGTGCTAACATTAAAAGCAGTGGGAATGAAGAAAACGCTCAGGCAGAAACAGAAACCTGCTCCAGTATGACTGTGCTTGACTAGTGTATTAATAGTTAACTCCGCAGCCTCGATGATCTGAATCTCTTCCAGGTGACAGAGCGCAGCACTGTTTAGCTTCCTGCATTTGTCAATGTGAAAATACGCGCTCGGGCTCCTGCGCCATTGTCACGCTGCCGCTCGCCTTGCCGTGGTTCTGCTTCCTGAGCCCAGCGCAGCGGCAGGAGGGAATCGAAAAGCTCCCCAACTCCTCCTGCCCTGCCTCTGTGTCGAGAGATGCTGGGTATCCACAGGGGCTGATTTGTTTTTTTTTTTTAAGTTTTTGGGATGATTTTTAAGTAGTTTGGAAACTGACGAGTTAGCATTTTTGGCTTCGCTTTCGATTTTTCTGTTTGCCTTCGTCAGGTGATTTTAGCCCTTGCTTTCTGGTTGTAACCACACAACAAATGGTTGGGGAGGGCTGCGAGTGTGGCTGAGGGTTTGGGCGGAGTGGTGAAAGCATTTGGTACCCCTTCAGTTGCCTGGTCTGTTTGTCATAGGGAAGAGCAGGAAAAAAAAAAATAGGTGAGGTTAGGCAGGCATTTTGTGGGCGTAGTGCGAATAATGGGAGTGTCTGTCGCCTTCGTTCAGTCCCAAAAAGCAGCTTTTTGAACAGTTGTTTCCACTGTGAACCCTCGAGAGGTGTCTGCGTGCTCTTTCCAAGGAGTCTGCAGAAGAGAGGAGAGCAGCGACGGTTCGTAGGGATGGTGCCCTCTGTGTCAGAAATCTCTAAAGGGTCCACAAATTAAATAATAACATTTTAAAAAAAGATTGACAATTAGCAATCTAAAACAAAGCAGGGCGTGTTACTCCTGCTTCAGACAGGTTTTGCTGTGCAAGGGGGTTGTGTCCATCCCATTAATACTGCTGCAAAATTGTTTTCATTTGAGATCAGGAGATCATTCTAGTCATATATTTAGAAGAGACAGAAATGAAATCTCTCGCATGCTCCTTTTTTGTATAACAATATGTTTTCCTCTCCCATCAGTACCATTTTGGAGATTCTGTGGTTTCTGACTGTTATTTTTGCCAAGCCTTATCTTCTGGACTTTTTTTCTGGCATGGGGAGTAGTGGGATGGTTGGTCCTCACTTTTCCCTGAGGAGAAAAGTAATTCTTACTTTCAAAAGGAAAAATTAAAAGCTGTATTCTTGTTCCTGCAGTATAATCCTGTGGTGCAAACTCTTCTGCTACTCAAGAAAATCCAGCAGGATTTGAGCAGTTTTTTCTAGACACTGAATTTATCCTTTCCCTTAGATGTGGTTGCAAAGGTGTGTGTCCTTGCTGCGCTGCCACGTTAGCGGCTGGCTTGCGGGGAACTTTGTTTGCTTTGGGCTACACACTGAATTCTTTGGATAAATAGGGGGGGTTTTTTTTGGTCATTTTTCTTTTGCCTTTTTTAAATAATGTGAGATTGCAGTTATGGTTTACAGAAATGGTGGGTAATTGTGTTAGGTGTGCTATCTTTGAAACCATTTTCTCCCCTTTTCCACTCCATCTCCTCCTTCTCTTCCCCCCCAGGCGTGCCCGTGGACCATCCTCAGCTCTCTTCCCTCGTGCTGAAGAGTTCCCTGGGCTTGAACCCGGCATTTCAGGTGAATTTGAACGCAGCTGGCCAGGGTTCCTCTCCTCTTCTGAGCCCCGTCCTTAGTGATGCTGGCAGTGCCAGGATAGAAGAGGATGATGAAATGAAACGGAAGGTAAGATAATGGTGCGGCTGGGAATTTATGTCATGAGAAAAGCGATGGTTTCAGGTGAGGAGCTGTGCTTGCTGAGTGTTGATTGCATTATATTTTGGGGTAGAAACAGATGTTTTTGGTGGTTAGTGTTGAAGGAGCATCTCAGTTGTATGGTTCAGTGCAGTCCTGCCAGGAGATTTAGATGAGATCTGAGGAATAATTTTTTCACTGTGAGGGTGGTGAGGCAGTGGCCCAGGTTGCCCAGAGAAGCTGTGGATGCCCCATCCCTGGAGGGGTTCAAGGCCAGGCTGGATGAGGCTTTGAGCAACCTGGGCTGGTGGGAGGTGCCCCTGCCATGGCAGGGGGTGGCACTGGATGGTCTTTAAGGTCCCTTCCAACCCAAACCACTCCATGATTCTATGGAAACCAATCCCTTTCAGCAGCAATTCTCGTATCGCATAAGAGACTGCTGAAGTGATAGTCAAGCATCTGTTGTTCCATCGGTTGATAAACAGGATGTTTGAGAACGAGGAAGTGCTGCAGGAGGAAGCTGGTAAGTGAGATAAGAGCTCTGTCACCTCGGTCTCCAGGGAGGTCAGAAAAATGATGTTGTATCCTTTGGGAAGCGGCTGCTTGAGAAGGGTGCTCACTGAGTTCAGCAGCATTTTGAGGGTTTATGAGGCTACAGTCAGGTAAATGGGCCAAGAAAAAACAAAAAATACCTGAAGCCAAGATGAGGTAGGACTTCAGCTGATACTGTGTGAGCTAAGAGGATGGCTATGGAGTGAAGTATGTCAAAGTATGTCCTCTGGTACCCCTAGGGACAGGGCTGATGTGTGGGACTATGGTAACCAGGATAAAATAACCTGAAAAGAGACTAGACAGTTTCTCAAAATTAATTATTTGGGGATATACAGCTCCAGGGATTCTGTGTGGCTGAGATGGGCTCAGCAGGTACATTACTGAGCAAACAGGGAAATGTCTCCTCCATGAGCAACATTGAGGTGGAAGATTTGGAAGCACTGAGTAGCCATGCTGGTGGTGCTGGAGGGCATCTCAAAGCTTCCCTCAAAAGAGAATTTCTAATTAACTTGGTATGTACAACAAAAAGGGAAAAATAGTTTTCAAAGCTGTGTTACCTTCAAGAGGGACAGAGATGGAGGACAGATTTTCATGTAAGTCAAATGGGTTTGCTGTCATTTATTTTCACCAGGCAAGGATTTGGCCCAAAACTGTGGCACAGCATAGTGAGCTCAGGAGACAAAGCGGTATCTTGGCTAGAAATGTGATTAATTTCTTAATGTTACTGATGTGATTTTGAGTAATGTATGTTTTCAGGCCAACTCTGAGAGTGGTTTGTTGCAGCTGCAGAAGATCTCTCTTCACCATTTCATTCCTTTGTGCTCCTGTGTCCATCCTGTGTTCTCTTTAAATAGCAGCCTTGGAGCAACCATGCAACCAACAACTGATGTAGTTCGATATTTGTGTTTTCTTAGCTACTTAATATGATCTTCAAGGGATTTGAGTAAAAACTGTGAGTGGAAATAGGCTAGTTTGGGAAAAAAGACTGTGTTGTCGATCTCCTGTACCTTGTTTGATTAGAGAATGTTCGAAACCTAGGAAATCTGGAATAACTGTTCCTGTATTTTGCGAAGTGCTCCCTTGATTTTGAAATGGAAGTTTATATAAGTGCATTATTCTTTTAATAATCTTGAAGAATAAATAGTACTTTATAGTAAAGTCAGTATTTGAGAGTACGGTGTTGAGTACAGAGATGCCTTGCTAGCAGTCAGCTGCTCCGTTTGCACACAGCGAGGGGAAATGTATGGAAGGTTTGAACTTGTCCTTAGTAACAAATAGAGCATTTGTATCCTCATACCTGTTGATCACTGCGTGTTCTTTCAGCGCTATCCGGCTGACAAGGCATACTTCATAGCAAAGGAGATTCTTGCTACAGAACGGACGTATTTAAAGGACCTGGAAGTTATTACAGTGGTAAGAGCTTTTAACTTTATTTAATGCTTTTCCTTTTCGTAACAAATTTACAATTGTTAATTTGGAAAAACTTGGAATTTCTTCCAGGTGACAGAAGAAGGAAGTCCTATGATAAAGCATAATCCATGAGCCATGTAGCTGATACTTTCCTTGTTCTGTAGGTCCTCATGTGGGAGAGCAGATATTTTCTCTGGACTTCTCTCGTTAGCTCCAATAGCTACAGCACATATTGTTTTGGTGTCTTAGGTGAACTTTCTCTGGGAAAATTGTGAACAGGGACTGCCTACAAATGTTTTGCATTTGGCTTCAGTGATAGTCATTGTTGGCAGCTCTGCTTATCATCTAGCCATCGTCGCTGCAGTACTCCTTGGGGAGCTTTTCTCTTTGTGCCTTCAGATCGTGAGAGCAGATGACAATTGCAAAGGATTTGAGGAGTTTTGTCTTTTTTTTGTTTCTGCTCTTTCTTTCTCCTCCTTCTCACCTCCTTTCACCCAAAGTAGACAAGTGAGTCCTTGTTTGGGGAACACCTAGGGTTTCCATCTCTTTTTCTGTAAGATGTCGTTGTTCATCTACTCCAGGTTTGAACTCTGACTGTTGTTTTTCTATAAGCTCTTGCTTTAATTCCATCAAAGAGAAGTTTGAGTCCCTTACTGCCTTTCCTCTTCAGCTGAGGTGTTCTCTGCGAGCTCGATGAGCACCATCTCACTCAAATTCCTCCTGCAGGAACTTCTCCTAAAAGATGGGGGAACACCTGGCACCTTGCAGGATAGTTGTAATATTCCCATCCCTGCCAGAGGGAGGAAGCTGAAAGCGATAACAATGTGACACGCAGCAAAGTGTCTCCAGCTACCAAGTAGCTAGCAGAGGGCTCCAGGTTTTATGAAAGAGCAGTTGTACCTGCGGTGAAGCACGTGCAGTGGTGTAACATCAGCTGCGGCAGCCACTCGGTGACTAGCTGTAATTTAGAGTCGTTACCAACCATCGTTACATCCAGAAACATACTCGTGCCCAGAACCAGTAATAAGCCTCGTATTTGTAATGTTTGGCAAGGAAAGAAATTACATCTTTTCATCTTTCCCAGATTACATCTTCCCCGAGTATTTCTCCTTCCTTCCTGCTGTTTCCTTATGCACACGCTTCCTCCTCCCCCATTGCAGCAGGAACAGGAATTTTTACGCTAGTGCTTAATTTCTGAAATAGAGAAATTGATCATCATTTGTGAATTTTCCTGGCAGTGGTTTCGCAGCGCAGTCATCAAGGAGAACGCTATGCCGGAGGGCCTGATGACGTTACTCTTCTCTAACATAGACCCAATTTATGAGTTTCATCGAGGCTTTCTGAAAGAGATTGAGCAAAGGCTATCGCTCTGGTAAGCATTAACAGTGCAGCGCGTGGGCAGTGAGCCAGAGGACCGTTTCCTATGTCCTTGCGTCAAAGCTGTACTTAATCTAGACTTGAAATGCTATTTCCACTTCAGTAGAATCAAGGAAAAAGTAATTTATACATTTTGGAAAGCCCATTTTTCAAGCACTGCCTCATACATAATATCCTGTAGTGGGATGAATTGTACACCAGCCCGAGAGGTTTGTAGTCACAGAATCATTTAGGTTGGAAAAGACCCTTAAGATCATTGAGCCCAACTGTTAATGTAACCTGGTGTTGTCTCTCTAGCCTTGCAAAAGAGAAGGAACACAAGGTCACAAAGATAACGTGTGTGGTTTTCAACACCTTCCAGTTAATGAATCTCCAGGTGAAAATCTAGGAAAGACTTTTGGGTCATTAAGATTAGAGTTCAGTTCTTGCAGCACAATTTATTTCGAAGAGCATGGGTTTAGTCTTTTAACCTTTGTATTACTTTCTCCCGATCTGAGATGTAATGGAATATAATTACCGTTCAAAAGGAGATGTTTAGTATAAATTAATTATGAACAAAAATAAATTCAGGTGGGATCATATTATGACATTTATTCAGAAATCTGAGAGGTTAAGCTCCAAAATAGACTTTCACATAAATTCATTTTTATTCTTCTCTCAGTTTTCTAAGCATGGTTTAATGTTTGTTATTTTATGCAGCTTCTGTATTTTCAACCCAAACAGTGAAATGGGAATGTGACTAAAATGGATAGAGGAGGGATTAACGTTAGTACTGCTTCCCTTAATTTTACTCAGGCAGTCCTTAGGTCCATGTCTTGAAGTACAGTGGAAGGTGGAGGGAGGAAATTTAAATTTCTTGGTCTCGCATGTACTGCGCCTTCTTATTTCATCTCCTCGTGTGTGTTTTAGGGAAGGAAGAACCAACGCTCACGTGAAAGGAGATTATCAGCGCATTGGAGACGTCATGCTCAGGAACATGCGTACTCTAAAGGTAGATAGAGGATTTAAAAAATGGAATCTCAGGATTGTTGATTCACTTTTTTCCTTTTGTCAAGGATGAGAGTTCAAGGTTTAGTATTTCCACTAAATGCAGAGTGACTTGCAAACACTTATTGTTGATAAACTAATTAAAAAGCAAACATAATAAAATATTTATAGCAAGGCTTTATGCCACTGTTGCTTATTTAACCACCTCCATTTACCTTGAGAAAAAGTAGTTTGCTGGTTATTCAGCAGAAGAAAGATTATTTAATTAGCTTCACCGCCTCTTCTACGTTTGTGCAACTCAAACGCTCCCCTGTGGAGACACGTAAGGTTGTTTAATTCCAAAATAGATTTTTTAAATGCGGATTAGTTTCTTCTGAAACAAAGTCACATTTATGAGGAGCAGAGTGCCATCATGGGACAGTTACACTTGTAACTCCACTTGTAGTGGAGTGATTGTTCCATTATTCCATTATTATTCCATTCAAACCAGTGGCTCGAATGGGAGTGCAGCAGAGTGTGGCTGCTAGTCCGACTGCCAGCACTGACGTTCCCAGCAGGCAGGGGCATAGTGCCACCCAGACGTCTGATTTGACCCCAACTGGGAGCAACCTGCCGGTTTCTTTACCAGATAAATGTAGATGAGACAACCCTCTCAGCTCACTTCTGCCTGACCTAACTTGACAAAAAGTCAGTAAGCGACAAGAATTGGCAAAGTATTAACGAGTGGTGCTACCGGCTGCTCTCGTCAGAGGCACACGGAGGCATGGCTGCGGTAAATAGTGAACAGAAGAAAACCAAGCAAATATTTTATTTTTAATACTTTTTTTTTTTAATGAAGCCATTGAAACATATAAAGTTGTTAATTCTATTTTTGTCAATTCTTATGACAGCGTATGCCATCTTGGATTGTATAATCATGGCCAGAGACAAAAGCAGAGCATGGAGCAAATGTTTTTTCTTATTCACTGTGAAATGTATTAAAGACTGCTTTCCTTTGATCCCAGTATTTTTGTATGATTCAACAGGAGTTTACCAGTTACCTGCAGAAACACGATGAGGTCCTGACGGAACTGGAGAAAGCAACTAAACGCCTGAAGAAGCTGGAAATGGTTTATAAGGAGTTTGAGCTGCAGAAGGTTTGCTACCTGCCCCTCAACACGTTTCTGCTCAAACCCATCCAGAGACTGATGCACTACAAGTTGATCCTGGGGAGACTTTGCAAGCACTACACGGCAGAGCACCGGGACTTTGCAGATTGCCGCAGTGAGTGAGCACCCAGCTGCATACGGGCGAGGCAGGGACTCGTTTCCATGTACAGACCAAATTTTGCCTGTACCCTGTGGGAAACAACAAGCATTACATCTACAAAATTCAGTATAAATGCTCTTTCTCCATCCAGGACCTCTCTGACTGTTGCCTGCACCTCTGTGAAATACGCAAAACTTTGATTTATATTGCTGAAAACACAACTGCTTAGTGAATACTGGAATTTATATATCCTGAAAAAAAACCCCAGAATATACCAAGTAGAACAGCAGAAAACTGTCAGAAGGCAGCTTTAAAAACAAAAAAAGTTTAGCTTATATTTTGAAATTAACTGTGATTTTCTTTGAGGTTTTCAGTACCCAGTTTCACTGCTCTCCTACTCCGGTACAGGGCTCTGAAGCTTTCTGCAGAGGATAGAAAATTGCCTTAAGTGCTAGTTTGGAAAATGCAAAAGATAACTTAGATGTCGACTGTTCTCTCTGCATAGGATGAATACTTTTTCTAGCATTCTGGAGAGGTTTTCTCATGGTAATCTTGATAGATGTTAATGATTCAAACAAAGTTAGAAAATTAGCCCTTTCCTTGTCCCCTTTGTTAGCAGGGAAAAAAGTAGGTTTTTAGGAACTCTCTGTCATTTATAAGTAAAAATCTGTCAAAAAAAATTGCTTTGTAGCATCAAAAACTTGCGTAGTAAATTCCATTCACTTATAGAGTCATCTTTGGTGGAAATAGTTGGCATTAATTTTTTAATTTACTTTTGGCTATATGGTAAATACTACTCATATGAGCAAAATCCAAGATACAAATAATCTCCAGAAGCATAGGAAACGCTATCAAGTTGCTTGCCAGTCTCCATTTTGCCCCTAGGTAGCTATAAAATATGGTTTAAGAAGCTGGCAGTTGGACATTCTGTGATTCTGTGACTGCATGAGTGCTGTTCATCCCTTGCAACTGAACTATTTTGTTCGATTCTAAACCTGGCTGTAAAGTTCAGATTCCGTTTTCCAGGGATAAAATTGGTGGCCTGGCTTAGTCCACTCTGTTCTGATCCCCTTGGTGCCATTTTCCTTACAGATGCACTGAAGGAAGTCACGGAAATGACGTCTCAGCTGCAGCACAGTCTCATCCGCCTGGAGAATTTCCAGAAGCTGACAGAGCTGCAGCACGACTTGATCGGTATAGATAATCTCACGGCACCTGGTAGGGTAAGTACTTTTGCTCAGTTTTTAGAGCCTTCATTGTTTTTATTGCCCAGGAGGTGCCTTTCCACCATGTGTTTGCCATCACTGCCTCTCCGTTTTATGGACCGACTGTAAAGGCTTTGCATCATTATCTCCGTAGTAGGTCCCTGGAGGTCTTGGGGATGTCCTAAGGAATAGATCAAAAACGCTTCTGCTTAGACTCTGCTGACAGTTTGGTGTTTCCAGTACAGCAGATAGTGGGTACACTGGGGTAGAGTGCTCTGTGTTTGAGTGGGAAGCAATCCGTCCTGTGCTCCATAGGAAATCTGCTGCCAGCTCTGCTTCTGTCGACTGAGGCTGCGCGGAGAACATAGCGATGGGGACAGCCGTTCCACTGGGCAAAACTGGGACCGGTGACTCTGTTTTTCCAGGAGGTTGTTCAGTTCCTGCTTGGTTTTTTGTTTCTTTGTTTTTGATAGATATACTGAGCGTAAGTTACAGGAGCATCGCCTATGCTTTTGGGATGCTATGGCAATCGCTGCGGTGGGATGTAAGTGTAAGAGGCCAACTGCTGATGTCCACAGGAACTCTGCTCCTTTTCCTTCTCTTGCTTTATTGATTTAAACGCTGGCTGCAGCAAGGAGCTGATTCATGTTTACAAAACAGAAGGAAAAGTGTCATCTGGCGTTTAACAAATCTGTTAGTGATCATTGCTGGGCTCCAATCAACATCTGCATATTCTGGGATGAAATAAAACCCCAACATTGAAATTCCTGGTGTTTGGGAAAGACCAGGCTTTGCCTAACTTTTTATTTTCCTCTGCAGGAGTTTATACGGGAAGGTTGCTTGTACAAGCTCACTAAGAAGGGTTTACAGCAGCGGATGTTCTTTCTGGTGAGTGCTGCTTCTGGTTTTCATAAACCCAAAGTCTTCAAGATAAAGTTCTTGTGAAAGTGTGATTGCACGTGCTTAGGATGAAAATCAGCATTTGTAACTGAAAACTCACTCTGAGGGATTTTTAGATGGAGCATGACTGTGACAGTACTGTCTGTTCAGCTTGTTTCCTTAATGGCACATAGTTTTAACGGAATTTTAAAAATTAATTGCCTCTCTTGTAAATAAACAAAAGAGTGTTTTTTTTAAAAAAGATGGAAAAAATACTTGGCCCTGCTTGCTGTCTTCAGAATAATGATTGTATTCTTCCTGCTTTTTTTAGTTCTCAGATATGTTACTGTACACAAGCAAAGGGGTTACAGGGACAAATCAATTCAAAATTCATGGACATCTTCCTCTGCATGGCATGCTGGTAAGTGATTTCAAGCTGCATCACAGCATTAGGAAAATGACTTTGCCTTAAGCAGGTTGAGGCAGTCCTTCAGGGCACGAGGACTGAAGCCACAAGCTGCTCCCAGGCTGGGACCTTCAAACACAGACTTGTCTGTAGCTGATGAGTTTATTCCTTCCATCGCATTAGCAGAACAGCTGGAGCACACCCTTTTGACCATTCATTTTCACACTGCTGTGAGAGGCTGATCTGAAAAGATGGATTTGTCCTGGCTTTTTTTCCCCTGTGCACACACCTAGGCATATAATCACAGAATCACAGAATGTTAGGGATTGGAAGGGA
>VZTO01011731.1:110075-124028 GCA_013400615.1 Syrrhaptes paradoxus
CCAGCAGTTCCCTGTCCTTCTTGAACTGAGGGGCCCAGAACTGGACACAATATTCCAGATGCGGTCTCACCAGGGCAGAGTAGAGGGGGAGGAGAACCTCTCTTGACCTACTGACCACCCCCCTTCTGATACACCCCAGGATGCCATTGGCCTTCTTGGCCACGAGGGCACAGTGCTGGCTCACGGTCATCCTGCTGGCCACCAGGACCCCCAGGTCCCTCTCCCCTAATCAGTCCTCCTGCCTCCCCACCCCCTGTTCTAATGGGACTGTTCTCTCTGTGTTTGATTTGCAGCTGATAGTGCTCGACCCACCGGTAAGTAAGGAGCCAAATCCTGCTCAGAACCCTCCTGTTCTTGTGGTGCTGTTCTGCTAGAGATGCGGCAGTAGAAACACACAGTATAGATTATTGTACAGAGCCAAAATAGACTCGAAGTAGGTGGTATTTGTAAAAGAGTAGCTGTTTTGTGCTTATTGCAGCTGGGTTGTAATCGTATCGTGGCTCAGATTCCTGGCCAGCCAAGGACAGTTTCAGTGTTTATCGGTCACCGAGCAGTGATGAGAAAAACCTTTTCTTTTTCTGCAGGTGGAGGAGAGTGAGAACGAATGGGCTGTCCCACACTGCTTCACCATCTATTCAGCACAAAAAACCATAGTGGTGGCAGCAAGGTGACTTTTCTTTTCCTCCGTTGCCTGTAGGTTTGTTAGATACCTTCTCCAAAGAGTCGCTGTTCGACTGGGTGGTGCAGAGCCAGGGGAAAGCATGGCTTCAAAACAAACCCAGGACACTTCCCAGCTCCTTCACCAGTGCTGTGTTTTGGGAAGGAGCAGGTTATCTCATGGAACGGTGTGTTGTTAAACATCCCGCAGCAGCAATAACGTTGCCGTTGTATTGGTTTTCCATTAGCTGAGTTGCCAGTGTCATCCTTTAAACAACGGTTATAGAGCAGGAGACAAAACAAAATCTAAACATGCAACTATTTTAGAGATCCAAAAAGAGTTACAATCTGGAACATGTAAATGGATATAAGGAGGGAGGAGTTCCTGCATGGGTCTCATGGAGGAAGCTGGAAAGGGAGAGGAAAGTAAAGGCAGGCGTGGAGAGGACACCGATCCCTTTTCAGTGCAACGTGTCCCTGTGCAGTCAGTTTGGTGTCTTTTTTTTTTCACTTGATATCTGAAATATACTTAGGATGTCTACTACACCTGTTCTCTCAGGATCAGCTTTAGGAGGTTTTGTCCCTCTGTAAGTCCCCTAAAAGGCAGCTGGAGTTGGGTGTGCTAAGAATGCAGGATGGCAACACTGAACCTTAACCTTAAATTTACAGAGTTTTTTACTCCTTGATAACCTGTTCTTGAAAAATAACCATTACTGAATATTTATAAATCGGGCATGTAGTGGCACAGGAGCCAGTACTTCTGGTTGCAGATGTGTTCAGCAAGCAAAACTTTTTAATTGCAGCCTAACACCTGAAAATGTCAATTATTTTTAAGAACAGCTGTTTCTGAGCAGGGGCAAATCAAAAAGTGCTTGAAAGGTTCTTAAATTTGGAAAAATAAATATAATTTTTACCTTGTCATAAATCAGAAATAGTCCAAAAGTTGTTTTTCTTATGTTACCTCTCCCTACCTGTCAGAAAAAAAAAAAAATGCTGCTGGGCTTAGAACGAAAATTCCATGCATAGTCTAAATTTAAAAACTCCCAGAAAGAAGAGATGGCTACCAAAAAATAATTCCCACAGACCCTCCCAAGCAAACAGAAGAGTGTGTAACTGTATATGGCACCTGAAGCAACAATTGTGCACACGGAATGTAGCCAGAGGTAAAAAAAGATGCTCTGGCCATGTGGCCATGGCTAACGGAGAACCTTACGCTGTTGCTTACCGATGGATATAGGTACACATATATGAGCTGTAAAGCTCGTATCCTGGAATCATGGCCGGGGGGTGTTTCCCTTGCTTGAGGTGTAAGGTAAATCCTGTATCCCCTGTAAAAGATGTGCTGTCTTTCAGGTTGCTTTTTAGCCTTCAAAAAAATCATATCCAGCATGGTCATACAGCCCATCTCCAAAATGCTTTTTGGAGTGAAACTGTGATTTCACGTTTGAAATACCCCATCAGCTATGAAGCTCTCTGTATGGAGAACAGCAACGGAGAGGGCATGTTTTAGGGCCCTTTGGCTGTCTATTCATTCTCTTGGCTGTAAAGTCCAAGTTTTTAATGGTTATTTTCGTCTTGTCTGAAGGCTTGAAGACAGAGGTGAAGGCTGTGTGAGGTCAGCTTCCCATCTGGAAGGCTCATGCTTTGTAGGAATTTTTGTTTTATTTTTATTTATGTTATGGAAAGGGATTGCTCCTGGTGACTTGTGCCTTCCTTCAGCAAACTAGCGCTCTGTCACGGCGCCAGGCTGGGGTGGTCTCCATGCACACCATTTGTCTTGCAGTACCCGCCTGGAGATGGGGAAGTGGATGGAAGACCTAAACATGGCAATTGAAATGGCCAAGAAATCTACGGAGAAATCGGACATGCTTCTGGAAAACTCAGTGTGCAATCGCTCCAACAGTAAGTGGTGGTTCCTGCCTTCTTGAAAAACATCAGTTGCTGTGTCCTTTTCCCTTTTTCTGTTATGAATTTGATGACGTAAATGGAGTATTTTTATAGTTCATACGGTAATTGAGAGTTATTGTGCTTTTGTTTTATTTTAATCAAAAGAAATATGCTTGTCTTCCTAGACTGATGTTCCTGGTGGCTTTAAATGCAGCAGAGATGCTCCAGTTGCAGAATTGTTAATTTTATATGCTTCTCATTCATCTCTTAGATTTTTCTCAGTTTAACCATGTAGTGTATTTTCTTTTTGCACAGAAATTTGTTGTCCTTGGAGATCGGCGAGTTCTTTTATAGCCCAGCACTCTTGTGCCTGTCCCTGCTGGTGTTACGGATGTGCTGAAACATGTAGCGTCCCTTCCTGGAGCACTTCTTCCTATTCCTCGCTACAAAGCGAGTGCAGATGAAGTGTGGGGATTTTTGGTTCGTTTGTTTTACACAGTATTGAGTCAGCTCCCCCAAAGCCAAACCGATTTGCTCAGAGTGGCCTTTAGGAGCTGTGTAACAAATTCAACTTGACCTATTTTAAAACTGGACCATTGCAAGAGAAAACAGTTTTTCTCCGGATTCCCTACTTCTCTTGCTCTTTGTATTGCACGCTTTTCTTAAACCACTGCCGAATTCTCCTCCCCCAGGATCCTCTGATGAGGTCTCTCTAGAACAGGAGTCCGAAGATGACATACACTCTTCCCGTAGCTCCTTGGACAGGCAGAGCCACCACCGTGCCAACACAACCATGCACGTGTGCTGGTACCGCAACACCAGCGTCTCCATGACTGACCACAGTGTGGCTGTCGAGGTACCCGCGGGGCGCAGCTCTCGCCTCTCGCTCTGTCCGTCTCGGCTCGCTCAGCCGCCGCTCGTCCTCCACTCCATCTCCCATTTCGCCTTCGCAGTGTCTGTGCGGCCGCGGGAGAGCATGGGCCGTTCAAAGGCCGCCGCGTGCTTGCCCGTCTCTGCGCGTCTGTGTCAGCGTGCACGTGCTCCGCAATCCTTGCAGCAGGGCTTTGCTTCAGCAAAGACACCGAAGGAGGGGAATTGGAAAGGAAACCCAGGAGTGAATTGTTCCTTTGGGTTTCACCAGCCCTGCTGGAGGATGTTACCTATCCAGGATATTTTCCTGCAGAGGGTGGCTCTGTTGGACTGAGGTCTGGTTAGCTGCTGGACTGCACCTAGAATTAAGAGAGTGCTTTAGGTTCAGGGGGAATACAACGTCTCTGCCCTTCCCTCGCTGGTGGGTGTGAGCAGCAAGCGTTAGAAAGTGCCTTTTTCCTGTCAGTGTCGTGCTCTGCTGAACAGATTTATTCTGCGTTACCTTGGGTCCTACCCCTCAGCATGGCTCGATGCTGCGCTGGTGGCACATTTTGGTGCCGCATTCCACAGATGTCCAGACAGACGTCTGTTCAGCGCTCCTTATGCAGAGTGCTGCTGGCACTGTGGTGTCACTTGAGGTGACAGTTTGGCCAGGTCAGTTGGGCAGAACACCTTCCTGGAGGCTGGCATGCTTGGAAGACGTCCAGAAGTGGGAAGGACCCTAAATGCTATGAAGAGAAGGAGGAGGTGACTAACTAGACAAACAGGGCAGGGCCACATTCACCTATCTGTCCTTCCTGCCTTCCCTGCCCTGCTGTTACGACACTTTTTGTTTAACAGCAGGGGTTAAAACTTGGGCACTGAGGCTCCTGAGTTTTCGTGATGTAGAGATCAGCTCAGCAAAGCCCCACAGATGTTACCTTGGCTTAGGGCCACAAGTTGGGCGCTCTAGCTGCCAAGGAAAGTGGTTGCTAGCGGAGGGGATGAGCCTTCCTCTCCCTGACGATGCCCTTGTGAAAGGCACCATCTCGCTGCTCTGTACCTGGGTAACGAGACCACCCTGCTGCAGGCTCTGGGTTTGAACGTGTGAGTTCTCGCAGCTCCCTCTCACTTTCATCTGTTCTGTGTTCTAATACCGTCATTTTTTTCCACAATCCATTTTCCTTTAACAGACGCCTTTCTTTGCATCACTTCTCTTATCCTAATGTTCTGTTTTTCTCTTTCTCTCCCCCTTTTCTCTGCTCAGTTTTCTGCTCTCTTGCTGTTTCTCCAGAGCTTCCTCCTCGCTATTTGCTGGGCCAGGCCCAACGGCCCAACACAATCACCCATGTTTGTTGGTACCGGAACCAGAGCCTATCCCTGTCTGATTACCTGTGCATGATCCAGGTAAAAACCCTTCGCAAGTTCTGCGCTGGTGGGGAGGAGCCATGGGATGCCAAGGAACACGTACCGCTGCTCACTCCCTGATCGCTCCGTGAGCCCGCGCATGCTGGCGTGAGGATGCCCCATCCAGCGGCAGAGCTGTAACGTCGCCTTGGCGATCCAGGATTTCCTCCTGGTTATGCTTCCCAGAGTATCCTCTATGGAAATCTGCTGCGTATCCTCTCATCTCCTCTAGTTACAAAATCCCTTTGCTGCCGTTCCACGCCGTGGGTTTCCTTATCCCGGCGCACAGGCACGGGCTGACCCCCAGGCACCGAACCTCCCCGCAGCCTGCTTCCCTCGCCGGGCTTGGCTTCGCGTAGCTGCCGCGTGGACCTTGTCCGCAACCCTCTGTTTCCTCTCCTGCTTTATTTTCTTTCTCGTGCAGCGTGTTCTACATGGTTTTTCTGTACATAAAAAAAAAAANCTCTCTAGAACAGGAGTCCGAAGATGACATACACTCTTCCCGTAGCTCCTTGGACAGGCAGAGCCACCACCGTGCCAACACAACCATGCACGTGTGCTGGTACCGCAACACCAGCGTCTCCATGACTGACCACAGTGTGGCTGTCGAGGTACCCGCGGGGCGCAGCTCTCGCCTCTCGCTCTGTCCGTCTCGGCTCGCTCAGCCGCCGCTCGTCCTCCACTCCATCTCCCATTTCGCCTTCGCAGTGTCTGTGCGGCCGCGGGAGAGCATGGGCCGTTCAAAGGCCGCCGCGTGCTTGCCCGTCTCTGCGCGTCTGTGTCAGCGTGCACGTGCTCCGCAATCCTTGCAGCAGGGCTTTGCTTCAGCAAAGACACCGAAGGAGGGGAATTGGAAAGGAAACCCAGGAGTGAATTGTTCCTTTGGGTTTCACCAGCCCTGCTGGAGGATGTTACCTATCCAGGATATTTTCCTGCAGAGGGTGGCTCTGTTGGACTGAGGTCTGGTTAGCTGCTGGACTGCACCTAGAATTAAGAGAGTGCTTTAGGTTCAGGGGGAATACGACGTCTCTGCCCTTCCCTCGCTGGTGGGTGTGAGCAGCAAGCGTTAGAAAGTGCCTTTTTCCTGTCAGTGTCGTGTTCTGCTGAACAGATTTATTCTGCGTTACCTTGGGTCCTACCCCTCAGCATGGCTCGATGCTGCGCTGGTGGCACATTTTGGTGCCGCATCCCACAGATGTCCAGACAGACGTCTGTTCAGCGCTCCTTATGCAGAGTGCTGCTGGCACTGTGGTGTCACTTGAGGTGACAGTTTGGCCAGGTCAGTTGGGCAGAACACCTTCCTGGAGGCTGGCATGCTTGGAAGACGTCCAGAAGTGGGAAGGACCCTAAATGCTATGAAGAGAAGGAGGAGGTGACTAACTAGACAAACAGGGCAGGGCCACATTCACCTATCTGTCCTTCCTGCCTTCCCTGCCCTGCTGTTACGACACTTTTTGTTTAACAGCAGGGGTTAAAACTTGGGCACTGAGGCTCCTGAGTTTTCGTGATGTAGAGATCAGCTCAGCAAAGCCCCACAGATGTTACCTTGGCTTAGGGCCACAAGTTGGGCGCTCTAGCTGCCAAGGAAAGTGGTTGCTAGCGGAGGGGATGAGCCTTCCTCTCCCTGACGATGCCCTTGTGAAAGGCACCGTCTCACTGCTCTGTACCTGGGTAACGAGACCACCCTGCTGCAGGCTCTGGGTTTGAACGTGTGAGTTCTCGCAGCTCCCTCTCACTTTCATCTGTTCTGTGTTCTAATACCGTCATTTTTTTCCACAATCCATTTTCCTTTAACAGACGCCTTTCTTTACATCACTTCTCTTATCCTAATGTTCTGTTTTTCTCTTTCTCTCCCCCTTTTCTCTGCTCAGTTTTCTGCTCTCTTGCTGTTTCTCCAGAGCTTCCTCCTCGCTATTTGCTGGGCCAGGCCCAACGGCCCAACACAATCACCCATGTTTGTTGGTACCGGAACCAGAGCCTATCCCTGTCTGATTACCTGTGCATGATCCAGGTAAAAACCCTTCGCAAGTTCTGCGCTGGTGGGGAGGAGCCATGGGATGCCAAGGAACACGTACCGCTGCTCACTCCCTGATCGCTCCGTGAGCCCACGCGTGCTGGCGTGAGGATGCCCCATCCAGCGGCAGAGCTGTAACGTCGCCTTGGCGATCCAGGATTTCCTCCTGGTTATGCTTCCCAGAGTATCCTCTATGGAAATCTGCTGCGTATCCTCTCGTCTCCTCTAGTTACAAAATCCCTTTGCTGCCGTTCCACGCCGTGGGTTTCCTTATCCCGGCGCACAGGCACGGGCTGACCCCCAGGCACCGAACCTCCCCGCAGCCTGCTTCCCTCGCCGGGCTTGGCTTCGCGTAGCTGCCGCGTGGACCTTGTCCGCAACCCTCTGTTTCCTCTCCTGCTTTATTTTCTTTCTCGTGCAGCGTGTTCTACGTGGTTTTTCTGTACATAAAAAAAAAAAGAGTGGGTGAAGGGGTGGCTGCCCTTGTGGCTGTCCCCATGCCCCTGACCGTAGAGTGGTGGCTGGGGGGACGCCAGGATACAGCAAGCGCTTAAAGGTGCAGGGGAGCTTGCTGTTAGTGGAGAGAAATCATTCTTTTGTTCCTAAGAAGATAGTTGTGAATTAGTGAACTTTCTGGGAGGCCGTTTACAACATGGGAGCCAGCGCAGGAGTGGTTGTGGCAGTCCTGGAGCTTTGTGCCTGCCGCAGCCGGTGGCTTTTTCTGAAGGACAGCAACCTGGGGGTTCACAGTCGTTCTCTTTTCCTGTGCTAGAACCAGCTCTCTGGATACTTGCTGAGGAAATTCAAGAACAGCAACGGCTGGCAGAAACTGTGGGTCGTCTTCACCAACTTTTGCTTGTTCTTCTACAAAACACACCAGGTGAGCAAACAGAGCTGTGCGGAGGGTG
This sequence comes from Syrrhaptes paradoxus, assembly GCA_013400615.1. Classification (NCBI taxonomy): domain Eukaryota; kingdom Metazoa; phylum Chordata; class Aves; order Pterocliformes; family Pteroclidae; genus Syrrhaptes; species Syrrhaptes paradoxus. Next base: position 117,798 of record VZTO01011731.1, read on the forward strand.
TCGGGGGAACCTCCAGGGCTTTGGCTTTCTGCTCCGGGTACAGCTGCGTGAAGGAGAGTGACAAGCGGAAGAGGAGGTAGTTTCGTAAGGAAGCCGGTCTCTGAAAGGTCCTTCTTGCAGAATTTAATCAGGATTTCCAATTCTGCCAGTGGTACTAACCCTCTGTGGGTGAGGGGGAGGACACCTCGTCGGGCAGCGATGAACGGAGGCGAGGGAATCGCAGCCGTTGGGCAGCCTCGGTACGGTAACAACCTGTGCTGCAGTGCAACCTGCGCCTTTTCAGCTTATCAGTCCAATAAACCGTGTTTATGTTATTCAGGCTTCTTGCCTCGAGGGCACGTTTCTTTTGGGATATTTTAACTTGTGTGTCAGATCTGTGCTTGGAGTTCCTGAGAGACGATGCGGAGGGGGAAGGAAGGAGCCCAGGAGGCAGCGACAGGTGGGGAATAGAAGGAAATAATCTATAAAAACAGTGAAAGGAGTGGGAAGAAGGTGTGGCTGGGTCTCTTCCAACCCAAACCGTTCAGTGATTCATTAGAAGCTGTCGGAGGCTTTGCAAAAGATGAAGGCTGCTCCTCCTCCCCTTCTCTCCTAAACAAAAAATTACCTGTAGAGTACAAAAGCGAGCGTGCACTGGGATGAACTGCAGGCAGGGGACGCCTGGCACTAAGGGCTGGTCTCTTGGGCTGTTCCAGGACGATTATCCCTTGGCCAGTCTCCCGCTGCTCGGCTACGCAGTCAGCAATCCTGGAGAGGCGGACGGCATTCAGAAGGATTACGTCTTCAAGCTGCAGTTCAAGTCCCACGTGTATTTCTTCAGGGCTGAGAGCAAATACACCTTTGAGAGGTAATTTTCTGTTTTCTTTGTCTGTCTTGGTCTATAACATGCTGTGAACTCACTGATTGATCATGCAGAGCCACCCCTTTCCTCTGCCTCCTAGTCCAAGTGACCTTACAGCACATTCTCAGTAATAAAGTTCCCTTCTGATGATGTTTGGAGATCCCTTCTCTGCCAGAACCCTCCTCCTTGCCAGGGAGAGCTGGTGGTTGCCCTTGCAGCTCTGGGCTCCGCTTTGTCTCCGGTGTCTGGGGTTCCTTGGAGCTGGGGAGCAGCGTGGGTGGCAGGGCTGCGAGATGCCCAGAGAGGCTGTGGAGTCTCCTTCTCTGGAGACATTCAAAGCCCGCCTGGATGCGTTCCTGTGTGATCTGATCTAGGTGTTCCTGCTCCGGCAGGGGGATTGGACTAGATGATCTTTCGAGGTCCCTTCCAATCCCTAACATTCTGTGATTCTGTGATGCTCACCCCGCTCGGTCCTGGGAGGCAGATTTCTAGGTTAACGAGAGTTGTGTAAGAATGCTTCTTTTTTCCTCTCCATCTCTGGAGACAGGAGTTGTAACACAGCACCGAGAGCAACACGTGCAGTGCTGCTGCACCTTCCTGCCTTCTCTATCATTGTATTTAGTGGTGCTGTCAGGGGCTTCCCCACACTGTCCAAAGTAAATCAAGTTTAAAGTGCATCACATTCAAAACTTTGCTATTCCGTTAGCAGCTGAAAGCCCTTGTGTTGCATTCTGGTTGTTCTGAAGTGAGGTATCCCATCCTTTCCCCCTTCCTCGGGAGAGTGTCACGCTCTTGTGGCAGTGTACAGATCAGCTGTCCTCGACACAGAGCTGGGCTCTTCAGCCCACTGCTCTCATGGAGCAATTCCAAAGCAAAAACGTCTGATTCCCAGTGGATGGTCCAAGAGAGTACAGTGTGCTCTCCCGAGAGCTCCCTGCGGCTCACAGCACTGTAGAGCTGTTACTTGGACAGGCAACCATGGTGTCTGCCACCTCTCAAGCTATTCTCTAGAAGAGTCAGTTTCCTAAAATAATTGTAAAAGAAAGGTAGAAAACGGATGTTTTGTGAGGTTTGATGAAAGGGGTGCGGCTCATAACCGAAGGAGAAGATTACACGTCTGTGAGCGAGGGGTCAAGCGTTTCTTGTGTCCTTTCTTGCCAGGTGGATGGAGGTGATCAAGAGAGCCACCAGCTCTCCAGCCAGGTCCAGCCTGCTGCTTCCGAAGGATGAGAAGGACAGTCACACAGACTGACGTGGGGCAGAGCTGGATCTCTGCTGTGACCATCAACAGAAGAGGCAGGTGGGAACAGGGGTGTCTGGAGTTGAGAAAGCAAAGAACCAGGAGGCTCATTTCCACCTGGAATATGTGGGAGCGAGGGAGTTGCAGACGGGCATCACATCCATTCCCAACGGTATGGAAGAGGGACAAGTCTGTTCCAGTTGAACCTACTTAGAGAGAACCTAATAACTGCCGAGCTGTGGTGTGCACACATGGTGGAAGGTTTACTGTTCCAGTGGTACCTGCACAGTGACACCCTTGCCTGCCCTGAAGGCAAATGCCACCTTGTTTTTACATTTTGACTGGATGGTCAGCTTATACGGGAGAAAAACAGCAGCTGTCAGTGGTGCAGTTTGCCCCCAGCTGCTGGTCCAGGGCTTGCTGGTTCCCAGAAGTTCCCTTGCCTCGGTGCTCGGCATGGCTGGCTGCACAACCGCTGTCTTGCTGCTGTTCACGTCAACCTGCTGGCGCGGTCGTCTCAGACTAACGGGGGATCCGCAGATGTGCTAGCTTAAACCCAGCTCATTCTGAACAGAAACTGCAACTTTCACGGAACAGCTCTGCTCTTGGGAAACTGCGGTGGCAGCAGTTTTCCAGGGGAAGCGGGAGGACAGAACCTCTGCTGAGCTGTTGAGGTTTCGGTACGCGGTGGGTCGGTACAGGTAGGGTGCGTGGCTTTTCCTCTGAATTCTGCTATGGCGCATGCTGCCAGGGTCAGTCGCTATTCTGTGTCACAGCTCCAGGGTCTCTGTGTCCTGCAGGAGGCATTCCTTAAGGCATGGGATGGCAAACACGCTCTCCACCGTGATGCAGGTGATGTTTTCAAGGCATTTAAGGAATACAGGAGAACAAGCTTCTCTGAAAGTAACTATTGCTTGTGCTTGTGTCACGCAAAGACTTCTGAAAATCCCTGTTCTTACTTTTACATTTGGGATGGGACCCATCTTCCGTTTCCCGTGAAAGGTGTAAAACTCACTGGATTCCGGATGGAGCATTAGTGTCTGTGGACTCTATTAAATCTCGGTGTTAAATCTGAAATGTTTGCAGTTTGTTCTGGTTTTTTGTAAAGCTGTCACCTTTGGTTGCCTCCACGGAAGGACTGAAGTAAGCTGAGTGCCACAGAATGCTGTTGCACGTGGCTTTGGTGGGCTCTGAGGACTCTGCTTTTATATCAGATAGAAAAGTATTTGTGTACTAGAAGAAGGAGTAATGAAGTGCAGTGAAAGGAAAAGGAAAGTGCTGCAAGTTCTGAGCATGGAGGAAGGTGGAGGGGAAGTACGGAGGCCAGTAGGTGGGCTCTCCAAAGCTGTTTCAGGTTATGGGTAGAACACGCGTGGGATGAGGACTGCGGAGGGGGGGTTCCAGAGGGATTCTCCAGATTGTTTGCTTGGCATTTGCATCATAGAGAGGACGAGTGACTGCAGATCCAGCCTTCGCTACCGCTGTCACAATGACCATTGTCCCATGGAAGTTAAATGTACTTAATTTATTAGTGGGGTTTTTTTTAATTAAGTGTTGTAGGTGTACACATGTGGATTGACTAGATACGTGATAATGCAGCTGATATAACTGTTGAAAGTAAATAACATCTTGGTATAAAACCATCTCAGCCTCTTATTCCTGAGCCCACCATCCCCCTCCACGGCCACGCTTGTGGGAAGATGGACAGCGTCTGCACAGGAGTGTTGCTTTTCCTGGGGCTGGGAGAAGAGGTTCCACACTGTTGGTGTGGTTTTCCTGGGTGATCACGGACTGCGCCTGGCCACGGTCACACGCTGGAGTCTCTGAGCAGCGCTGCTTTGCTCCCTCCGAACTCTCCGGTGCCATTACTGCCCGTTGCTGGTCTCCTGTGGGGAAGCTCTGCGGGAGCAAGTGGCAGAGGAGGAGGAGCAGGGTCTCTGCCAGCAGCTGGGGGTCTCAGCACTGAACCCCAGCCTTCAGTTGCTCTCCCCTCCTGTAGCAGGGCTTTCTAGGGCCAGGATTTGACATACTTTTGTTCAGAGCATTCACGTTACTCAGTAGTTTTCCAAGCCTGCGGTTCTCAGCTCACCCAGCATCAGCTGTGCTCCATCTGCAGCAGGGAGACGGCACCGAGTCAGAATGACATGGAGGAGGGGACAGAGCCTGCGAGTGCCACGGGGCTGGGGGAGCAGCTCTGGGGCAGGAAGGGCCTGGCTACCACTGCCCGAAATCAACACGGATAAATGCAAAGTCGTGCATGGGAAGCACGTGTCCTCTGCGGCACAGGCTGGGCACCGTGCAGCAGCAGCGAGGTGCGTCTGCTGAAGGGCAGCGCAGGAGCTCTGGCATGTGGGTTATGAAAGCCAGACCTGGCCATTGCCAGAAGAGATGGGGACAGAAGAGCAGGAGGAACGCGTTTCTGTGAGCACAGCACAACAGTGGGTGGTGCGGTGTTTGCTGCCTCAGGGGCCGTGTCCCAGTATTTGTCCCTGGTGCTTTTAACTGGAACTAGCTGCCAGAGAGCGCTTCCTCAAGGTCAGCAGGCTTTGTCTGCATTACCCCCGTCCAATCTCCCTTGCCCCACGCGCTGAGGATCAGACTGACGCGTACCTGGCGTTACGGGAGATGATGCATCACCCGTAGCCAGCAGTGCCCGGCTGTCACAGGCTCCAGCAGAGTCTCTTCCCACCCCACTTGTTTGTCCACCTCATATCATAGGGATCGCTGCGTTAGCCTTTACCACAAGGAAACAATTTGTGGTGTTTAGAAAAATGATGGAACACAGTGGAAGGACACGCCCTGGAGGTGTCGGGACCTGACCGGTAAGTACTGACGCGGCTGATCCCCACCACCTGAACACTTCTCCATATCCTCTTGTCACCTCTGTGCAGCAGAACAGCGCTGCTAACTCCTGTTGCAGGAGAGAGGCAGTGAGCAAGAGCCCTTCCTGAAGATTTCTGGGCTGTTGAGGGATGATCCTTGAGTTGCTCATGTTCTTAACCCGCAGCTCAGTATTTCCCATCTCAAAGCTGCGTGTGCGATGTACAGTGGCTGCGGTGTGATCCCTGCCAGAGGAGCCTCTGCTGCCGGCTGCCCAGAAACAAGAGCTGGCAGCAAAAGTCCTCCTTGGGTGGAGAATACCAAGCTCCAGTGTCTCTGCATTTAAAATGCAGGAGCACGGGCTATAGAAGCCAGACACTTCCCTGGCAAAATTTTCCTCTCACCGTGCAAGCTTTCAGACTGATGAGTGGCGTTATCAGTTGTGTGAAATCCCGTGTGGTATTTTTCCTTTACCAGAACTCTGCAGGAGTTTCTTGTCTTTGCTTCAATAATGAGCAGTTTCCTTAGCAAGAGCACTAGAAAAGAACAGAAATCAGCTTCCTGCTCGCAGGGTGTGTGCGGTAAGGCAGAGCTGAACCCGTGCTCTGGGGACCCACTGTCACCACCGTCCTGGCAGCAGCCTGGCGAGCAGAGGTGAGTGCAAGCATGTGGCGTCTGACAAAATTCCCCAAAGGCACAGGCGGAAGGGGGTTTGTCAGTCTCCGTTTGGCTCCAGGCAGAAAACAGCCGAGACAGACAGGAGAATCCAAAGAAAGTGCAGCTTGAACAAACATATAACACAGAGACACCACCCTTATGTGTTTCGTTACTTTATTGAAAGTGGCAGATCCCTTTCAACGTTTTTAAAAACTAAAACCATTGTTGCTTTGAATACTGGACGACGTTTGTGGGGACTGTTTTCTGTAAAAAGTTTACTCATTACACTGCAGTGCATGTGAGTAACNGGCAGCTTGAACAAATACTTTTTCCCTCATAACACAGAGACACCACCCTTATGTGTTTCGTTACTTTATTGAAAGTGGCAGATCCCTTTCAACGTTTTTAAAAACTAAAACCATTGTTGCTTTGAATACTGGACGACGTTTGTGGGGACTGTTTTCTGTAAAAAGTTTACTCATTACACTGCAGTGCATGTGAGTAACAATACAAGGTACCTTATTGACACGATTTGCTACCATCATGAACAGGAACTTTAAAAGCAGCAGGAGTCCTTCAGCCGCCTTTCTGCTGGACTGCAGCCTCTGCCTTCCACCTCCATACGTTTCCTGTCTGTACATTAACTCCTTCTCCCGAGGGGGAAAAAAAAAAA
>VZTO01011732.1:9437-28695 GCA_013400615.1 Syrrhaptes paradoxus
CAAAACATAGCTTCTTGCTAGCTATTTATGAAGAGAAGGGAGAAAAGAAAAAAAAATTAGCTCCCCTCTGCTTAACCCACGACAATGCTTTTGTGATGTATTTTCTTTTGCCTTCCTTTAATCAGTAAATACTCAAAGCATTGTAGTGTTTCCTTCGGAGAAACCTCAGAAAGGTCTATAGGAGATAAATAAGAGTACATTGTGGAGTGTGAAACACACAGAAATGTATAGTACAAGCTGCTTAGAATTCCAGGCACAAATAAAAGGCATTAACCATGTAACCGATTAGTTTCTCAGTCAGCACAAGCAGTATCAGAGGCCTCTCCTCATCCTCTATTGTGCTATTAAGTAAAAAGATATCATATATCCTGATGCTTTCTGTTCACGTAGAAGATAAGTATCAGTTTAGAAATGGAAGTTTGAAAATTATATGAGACTCTCTCTTTAACGGACTAATTCATGATGCTGTATAATTATAGCTCTTTTTCGTTTCTATAGCAGTTTTGAATGCATGAAACTTGCTTTGTTTGTGTCTAAATATTGCTTTAGATATTTACTTTCAGTCTTCAATTTTAAAAGCTTTAGAAAGAAGTGAGTTAGAAAAAGTACTTAGAAACAACTTGGTAGAAGAGTACCTGACTTTAAAGCTTGAACAGTTTTTTGCAAGGTTTTTACTGAAAGCTGGAAAAGAAAGAAAACATTTCACATAGATCTATTCAGACAGTGCAGACCATATAGACTTCTCAGAACAATAAAAGCAGCGTTTGTGCTGGGTCATCATTATAGATACTTTTCCTTTTTAGGCTATTTTTCCCCTTGCATGAATTATCGTGTGAACAATATATTATTTTAAATCTTGTGGAAGATACATTACTGTAAGTAATTAAAAATGTTCCATTTTTGTTCATGCGTATTTTATGTAGCAGGTCTTTGAGGATCCTGAAGGGAAAATAGAGTTGCCAGCATCCTTAAAGGTGCATTCATGGAAACGTCCACGTGAGTTTTTAACAAGTGAGGTAAGAAACAAGCAAGGTCATGATGAAAAAATGCTCCTCGGCTAGCTGCGTCAGAAGCGGATTAGTAGAGGAAATCAGTTCAACAGATAAAATTCACTTGACCGTGTGTAGCCATCCTGTCTGGGAGACCGTTGTGCACTGAGGAGTCTGTGGTGCATACAGCAGCTTGGCTGTGTGTCCCGCATGGTGCTGGGCGTTATCCCTGCCCGCAGCGTGATCTCAGCCAGCGCATTGGAACGGGGAGCCTGCAGACAGCTCCTGCTTCTCACCACACTGACACCACTTACATCTCCTTAACTGTATCTAAGTAGAGCAGCAAGGTCTTATGTGAACATCCTTTCTGTTTTACAGTAGAAATAATGAAAAGAGTTGTTTTCCTCTAAGAAAATCCTGCCATAGCTCAAATGCTGTCATAGCTCAACAGCAAGGAGAGGTCGCCTTTCTACGGATGGGTTCTGCACAGAATGCTGCGTGTGGATCAGGAGCATGTTTGATGCTGCACAGCTTGGGGTTCCCCGTGTCTAAAAAGACATAGGGTTAGCTATACTAATCCCATTCTTTATAGTTAGCTCTAATAATAACATTTTAAACGATACTCCTCAGAGTCTGAGTGCCTCTCTTACAGGGATCACGATGGACCAGCACCTCCTGGTGAAAAACATCGTGATAGTCTATCCTCCCAATCTGCTCTGCTTTTTGACTCCACAGTCATTTAGAAGACACCTGGACAGAGAGATGTCTTCCTGTTTTGCTTTGTGTTCTTGTTTTCTCACTTAAAAATCGGTGTCATTGAGCAGGTACCTGAAATAAGTCTGTCTTGAAACCATGAATTAGGTTTACCCAAAATACAGTACTTTTTCTTACTCCAGCTATTGTATTTCTCCAGTGCTGCATACAAACCATGTCCACATCTTTGTCTGGAGGGAAACCATAACATTTTAAAATAACTCAAAGCTCTTATTCAGTTTATTTTTAAAATTAATTGCAAAGAAAGTAAACAATCTACCATTGTAAAGGTTATTGTTCTCCGGCGCTGTTGCTAATCTAAGTTTTAAAGCGTTTTTGCTTCAGATGAAATGCTGAAGTTTTAAAACACTTTGAGCACCCTTCCAATTTTTTCAGGCTTGTCAGTTTTCCTTTTGTCAGCTTGTCAGTTCCATTTTTTATTAACTAGACACTAAACAGATCCACGTTTAATTTTTAATAGAGGAAGGAGAGGGGGAGGTCAGGGAGTAATTGACAAGACGAAAAGATTGGATGAGAAACGCTGCCAGAATGCATAAACTGGGTAAAGGTATCTGAAAGATGAGGGCAAGAGAGCTGGCAGCCCAGAAAGCCATGGAAACATGGATCTGGATTAAAAACAGCATTTAAAATCTGTCTTTAGAGCACTATGAAGAAAGCATTTGTTTTCTTTAAGACCTGATTAAAACTTTGATGCTTGTTTTGGTTCAGTATATATTTTGAATCAAGAATCTATGATTACTAGAAATTTTGTAAGTTGTTAAAAATTAAGTAAATATCGAGTGGCTAATAAGATGCTGTGTGTTGTTACCTAATCTATTAGTAACTATAAAAAAAGTGTAAACAAGCCTATATAGTGTGATAAGCAAAGAATCAAGCGATGATCAGCAGTAAGTGATGAGAGGCACAGATATATTTACTTCAATAAACGACAATCTTAGCATGTTAGTTCTAAATGAAGAAGAAAATGGACTGTATAAACTAGTAATAGTCCTTGTCACCAAAACTGCGTAACAGAGCCAAGGGTTTGATCAGGTCAGCATTCATACTGGCAGTACGGCTGTCCTGAGGAAACGGATCCTTTGACTCTTGGTGGAGGCTCAAGGAAATCTCAAAGTATGAGACGGTGCTGTGGTCATTATATAAATGCAGAACTGCAAATGTTATGAATAAACTGAGGGAATCTCAGTTTACCTATGTGATTATTTCATTGGTACTCTATAAATCTCCTGTAAAATAAGATTTTTTTTTAAATTCTGAATATCTACATTTTAAGATATTTTTATTGAGAAATACCAAAGTAGCTACAAGATTTGCAAACTGACGGCCTTTAGTTTGCAAATATATAGTGAATGTTTGCCAAATGTTTGCCATGTGTGTGTCACTACTGTTAAACATTAGTGTTCGTTTATTTTTTTCCAGATAATTTAGCTATAGACTTAACGAATTTACTTTCTCCTAGGTTCCTGTGGTTGTCAAAAATGAAACCTCATTTGACCTTTTTTCAGCAAATGAGCATATATTTTGTAGTGAGGTAGGTAGAAATACATTAATGTCCCCCTTAAAAAGTATTTTCTTTCATTCTTTTCAACTGTTTTTAACTTTTTAGATTTCACTTCAGATTTCTACCATGAAGAAATAAGTTGTGACAAATTTTTTAAGTGAAAAAAAGAATGTTGGGAATAAAATAGCAAGAAATAATCTAGATTTATGTAATTAGTTTTTTTTTCATTTTTTAGAATTTGAAAAATTAAATCCATGATGGTAAGAGATTTTCCAAATGTTTGCTTGTTTTGTTGGGTTTTTTTAATATACAGTCTATGAACATGAAGATTATCACTGGATAATATTCTCTGAAGATAAGAGCAAACAGAAGCTATATTAGAAAGGATTTATATTTTTAATTCAAGCTTTCTTGAAGTCATGTTCTAGTGTGCCTGCATGTAGGTGCAAATCTCTGTCACCCAGCCAGTCTTTTCCTTCTCTCCAGAGTTGAATAAATATTTACTGAATTTCTACAGATCAGAGGAAAATATAAAGCAGGTGGAAGCAATGCATCTGAGTGTCCTGCTGGATATAATATCACTTCATAATTTCTATTTCATCCAATGCTTCAATGCAAATTTGAAGAAAGCCACCAGAGAAACTGTATGGGAAGAAGCCACCAGAAAACAGATGATGTGAATTTTGCTGTCTACAAACCCACTAATTAGTTTCAGGGCAAGTTTCATGTAGTGAAAGCTTAATCTCATTCTTGTTTATATGAATCACGGTAACAGTCTGGTAATACTCGTGAAACTATAGCATACATTGGAAACCTGCATGTTAGAAAAACACAGCCACTGAAGCATGATTAGTTAAAGCCTCTATTTTAAATTCTAAAATGTATTAAATGTGTTTAATGATTTAGGGTTGTTTTTTACTGGGTACAAATACCAAGCATTAGAGTCAGCACTGATTTGTAGCAGCTATATCTAGTATCAGCCATGAAATCAGTGACAGCTTAAAAGTCCTGTAGCATAATTTATTTTGAAATCCTATGTCCTCATTTTTATTTGGTAGCTGATGAACAGTATAATTTATACCGTGCCTTTACTTAGTTTCATGAAGTTTTGTGTTACTGTAGATAAATACTGTGATGATTTTAAGAAAGGTTGTACCAATGAAATTAATTTTTGCATGAAACCATAGCTATACTTTTATGTCACTTCTTCATTTAAAACAGGATATATTTTATTCTTTGATCATTATATTATAACTTGGTATTATTTTTCTAAAAGTTCTAAGTTGAAAAATGTCTTTTTTCTATTTTTTCTGTGTTTTCAGCTTATGAGATGGATCATAAGTGAAATCTATGCAGTCTGGAGGGTATATAATGAAAAGGCCTTAACTGATGGAACATCCACCCTTTTTTGGAAGCCCTGGGAACACATTTATGCCTTATGTAGAGCTACCAGGGGACACATGCCGCTGTACAATATCTATGGAAAATACGTGGTGAAACTTTATTGGATGGTGAGTGCTTCCCTCCAACAACATGTAAATATTATGCAGCTAGCATGGCAGATTTTAATGGTTAGGGTAAGTATTTATTATTTTTGAAGAGACGTGGTTTTGTAGGAGTAGAAATGCTGAGAAAATTTTAATGCATGTTAATAAAAATGCCTTTTTACAGTTCATGTGATTTTTGTCCGACTTAGAACTTAATAAAACAGAGTTATTACTTGAAGAGGCAGTATTATTTTTGCATAGATTATGTAAAATTTTGCTGATTGTTAGATTTTTTTTTTCCTCTGGACACTGCGACAAGATACTTCATTTGAGTTCTTTTGTTTATTACATTGAAGAAAGAGGGTCCAATCATGGCAGTTGCTAATGTTGCGTAGGTTCAAGCTATCTATTGAAATAACTTCTCTTTTCTCATACTTGTAACTTTTTTTTTTTTTTGCATCAGACAGCAGTTTTCAATGTCATATAGTTACAAATGGAAAAGAAGATAATCCTAGTGGAGAATTTCTTAGTGAAATACACAAAGGTCCAATAGCTCGACTTTAATTTTAGATAAATTCAATCCAAAATACAGCATAATTAATTAGAAGAAAAGGCAATTAAATATTAAAAGAATTTTTGAGGGAAATGGTATATTCAGCATTACTTCATATCCTTAAAATGTGATGAAGTAATTTAAAAAAATATTTCTGATTTTGCTTTCTGGGAGAATATATTATTAATATATATGCATGGAAAAGACCTCATACAGGGAAAAGGAAACACCAAAGACTGAAGGAAATGCAAGAGGAGAAGAGGAGAATTGGAAAGGAACAACCTGGGGTTTTTTACCATGGTAAAAAAAAAAAAAGGTCTCTTGAGAAGATATTCTCAGCCAATAGGATGCAGTCAAAGGAAGAGCAAGAAGAAGTATAAGAATGAAACTCTTAAATGTAGAGAGAAAGAGCTTTTGTAAGGGCTGTGTGTGTGAATTGCACCGATGTGGTTAATGGAAGGATTTAGAAGACAGAAGGTAAGAGTCCGGGTCAGAATACTCAAGGACAACATTCCTAAATGCATAACAATAGGAGAGAGAAAATTACACCAGAAGAGGAGAATATATATGATTTGGAGAAGAGTTAAGAGATTTTGTTTTCCTAATGGTCCTCATGACAATTCTCCAATTTACCATTATTTGAGATAATTAAACAGCGCAAGCTTCCCATCTCACGGTGTTTCCAGAACTTGTCACATCTGCAGCAGACGGTGTTCCTGGGGAGGGACAGCAGCAGGTCGGTGCCTCGGAAGGACAAGCTGGCACGGTTCATGTTGGAGGTGTGGAGAGAGCCTCACAGCTGCATGCAGCATGTCTCTTAGAAACACTTCAGTGCAGTGTTCTTTCAGAAATCTTTGCAGTTACAAGTGCAAAATAATTACTCAAACGCTTCCATGACCTTTGGAAAATTGCTCGGATTCTATTTCTGCACTGGAAACCATTACTATAGTGGTTATAGTATAAAAACTTCCTGTGAGTAAGAGTAAGGAGAGATTTATTTACTTCTCCATCACCCCGTTAAATTGTTTATAAGTCTGTCCATCTTTTGGAATGAACATAAATGCAAACAAAGCCGGGGAGAGCTTTTGAATGGCTGCACTTGTGCATGTGGCAGTTTTCTGTGTCTCTTCAGAGGGAATAAAACTCTGAGCGTATTACTTTTATTTTAAAATAATCCTCCATCATGTATTTGTATGAAGAAAAGCTTACAGTTTTAATACAGTGTAGATCAAATATGAGATTTTAAAAGGAAGTTTCATTCAGTTTGCTGTTGATACAAGTCAGCTAGCCAGCACTGAGGAAGAAATAGGAAAGCAGGGAAAACTGGAAGAATCTCTTTCCTGTAAGGAGGAACACTTAGCTGACTTACATACCTGTGCTTTCCTCATCCCTTACTATTGCCTCCACGTATGGAATAACCTACATCCATATAGGGAATAAGAGTTGCATGAGCTGGAGAAGGCAGCGGTGATGTTGCCTAGGTTCCTCAGCAGAGGACATTGTTCTGTGTGGGAATTTAATGCTGCAGATGTTGTGTATTCATGTGATAAAAGACTACACTTTAAAGCATCTATAAGTGTTATCAGGGTGTTTTAGTTTCTTTGTCACTTTTGTTTTGTTTTGGTTTTGGCCTTTGAGTTTATTTAATTTCTTTTCCTCTGGTTGTGTAGCTGTATTTCACAGAAAAACAGGGAGGAAAAAAAAAGGTTAAATGGTGGAAGATTAAAGAAAATGTGCAAATGAGAAAAGACAAATATCAGCGGAGAGAGAATAAAACAGATTTTTCAGGAGAAATTACATGAAAAGGGGATAAAGCACAGTGGAAGAATAATGAACTGGTTTCCATAAAATGCTGTATTGAGTCCTGAGGGCATTGGTGTCCACCAGATCAAACCTGTGGATAACGATTTTTCACATAATTGGCACAATATTCCTTCAGTTCTACCCCACATCCTGCTTTCACTTTGCATTCCTGAGGTTTATTGAATTTGTTTCTTTATTTCCACTTTTTCCCTCCTATAGATTTCTCCTTCTATCCATAAACCTTCTGCCCCATGTATTTTTCTTCCTTTCTCATGGTGTCTTATCTCCTTAAACCAGCACAATAATTAACTCATAATTAGAGTTAATAGTGAAGTGCTATAAAAAGTTTATCACTGATGCAAAATAATTGTTGATATGGATTCTATTATTTATTATAGTATAAAAGGTGAGCTATTGGCAAGGAGGAGAAAAAATTTTTTAATGATGCTACATATGCAAAAAATACTATTGTCTTTTAAGAATTGCATGCACTGAATTACTACTATGAATTTAGAAATGTCCTGAGCTATACAAAACTAAATATCTGCTCAATCTTTTCCTTCCCTTTCCAGCTTGTACTGCTCTCTCTATTAAACTTATGGAAAGAGGAGATGACTATGTGATCATTTCACTTCTAAGTCCTTTTCAAACTTGGGAAGCCTTAAAAATTTAGTTTTGACTGTCAGCAAATAGTTTTTATCCTAAAAAATATTTGCCTCATGCTTTTTATATCTTTGCCATACGGCCTAAAAAAATTATTTTCTTCTGAAACCTATGGAACTCATGTAGAGTTTATCAGTGGGCATTTCAGTGTGGAGCCACAGTTTAGTTGCAGGTAGAGAGCAGTAAGTTTCCCTCTCTGATAACGTATGGTGGGCATTTTAGTGATTGGGTCATTATTTGTCATTTTGTGAGTGAGTCAACAGAAATAATGGCTAGTGCCCCACTGATTCCTTTGCCTCTCATTATATCTTGATCACTAGGACGGAGACTTTTTGGGAGCGCGGTAGGCAATATTCTTTTGTGGGATACCAGCTCAGTTTACTAATGAAATATCTGGTATTGGACACATCAGTGTCTTGTTTTACCTGCTTGTTTTTGTGCTGGGTCTGTCAGAGATGCAGTCAGTATCCCCCCAGCNACATCTTTGCTTACCTTTCATTTCTGAGCATGGCCTTGGCCTTTGCTTTAATTAAACTGCTTTTATCTTGACCCACGAGTTTTCCATCTCATTCTCCCCCTTTATTTTGCTGAAGGGGGAGTGACAGAGGGGCCTGGTGGGCACCTGGTACCCAGCCAAGGTTAACCCACCACAGTTTCTTATCCAGGAAATATGGATGTTTCTTACATTTGATCATTTTGTGTTGTTTCCTGTAGTGTTTTGTAAGATACAGTCTTAATGCTTTCCAGGACACTAACCATGGCAGCCTACATCCCCAGGTAGTTTTTGGGAAGCAAGGGGGACTGCTTATACCACAAGTATTTTCCAGATTAAGACCTTAAAGAGGTATTTGCAGAACTGATATCTTAGATAAGCCTTTTTTAAATCGTTACTGTTTCTCAGACATCTGTCGTGGTAGCTGAAAAAACAGTGATGAATGCATGCACGTGATGAGAGGAATTATATTTGGAAATAGCTGCAATTAATCTCTGAAATAAATAAGTCAGAGCAGTAATAAAATGCTATGAATACTGTTTCCATGCTTCTCACATATTATATGAGAGAACTTCTTTCAAAGCCATCTGTAACAAAAATCAAATTACAGTAGAATGGGTTCTTAGGAAAGCATTGAAAGTTCTCTTACACAGGTTGTGTTTCCAGCACACAAACTCAGTGTTTTCTTCTTTCCTCCCCCTCCCTCTCCCATAGGGATGCTGGAGAAAGATCATTGTGGATGACACGATGCCTTTCAATGAAGAGGATAATTTGTTACTACCAGCTACAACCTGTCAAATTGAACTTTGGCCAATGTTGCTGTCCAAAGCCATCATTAAGGTGGCAAGTACTAGGTATGGTTAGTCAGCTCACTTTTGGTTTGTTTTGTGAAGTCACATGGAATTTGCAAAATGTTCTTTTAGTGCACATGGGAACTAGATTTTGCTAATGTAACGACGAATATACACTTGTCTGAAAGATGACACAGTAAATCAGTAAAGTGAGGTCCCGTCTAGCTACAGAAGGTGCAGTGTTTGCTTTTAAGATGTGTACATCTGCAAGGAAACCTTTGCAAGGAAACTGGAGTGCTCTCCTGGTTTGCTTTATCTGTTTGCCATTATTCCTAAAAAGCTTCACGTGTGGTTTTCTGCCAGATGGAAATGTCCAAGAAGTTTTAATGAAGTTTTAAGTATCAGCCTTCACCAGTATTGAAGACAGCATTGTAGGCTACTTTTGATGCTTTTGCTATAGTTCTGCTGCAGTGGGCTGTATGGTGATCCACTGCCCTGCAGCTGACCTGATGAGGAGGTGGCCCCTGGTGCAAATAACTGACAATTACGGCCACAGATTTCTCAAATCCACATCTCCAGCCCTGCAAAAAGAGTCTTTACTGTGTGCAAGTATACCTAGTATGCTTGCTAACAATGCTGAAACTATGCTGTTGTACTGGAGGGAACACTAAGGTAATAGGCCTGATGCAAAAACATAAAAGCAAATTTGCCTTTGTATGCTAGTAGTCAGCACTGGATTGGAAAACTCCTGAAACTGCAACTAATGTGGTTTTTAGCAAGCCATTCTGTGGATGGTCTTGCTCCTACAGAAAGCAATGTAGACTACAGAGTTTACAGTGAGTTTAATATATTATAATTCTGTATAATGTCTGCTTTTCTTTTGTAGTATACATGAAACTAGAAAAAGAGAGCTGGAGGAATTTACAGTTCTCCATGCACTGACTGGGTGGATACCAGAAGTTATTCCTCTACAGTAAGTTCTTCTGTTAAACAATTTACCCATTAGTTCTTTAATATTTGATTCTATGAGGCGTTATGAAAAATAAATCTGAGCCCTAAAAGTCCTTCAACATCAATTTTGGGAAGTGTAGACCTTTTTTACTTCTGGCGCTAGAGAAATGTGCCTTCAAGGAACGCAGGGTTTTTGTGTTGTTCTTTGTAGGTCATAAGGGTGCTTGTAAACCTATTGATCGTGGTAAGCTGATGCCTATTTCTAGAATCAATTTATTTAACTACTGTTAAACAGAGTAGTGAAAACAGGGCTAGAGAAATCTATGTTTCGTCTAGTATACAGATACAAAATATTAGCCAGTAATAATAATAACTTTGAATGGAATATAGAAAGTATGCGTCATGAATTTGGAAGGAATCAACTTCAGCTAATATTATGTTTTCACCTTTTAAATTGGAACGTTGATATACTTTTATTTCCAACCAAAAATAGTATTTCCCACATATAATTACATTTTTCTTGTTTCCTGTGTATTTTAAATCTGTTTTCTGGTTTTAAAGAACAGTCTAATTTTCCAGCTTAACATTCTTTTGACTGAATGAATGACTGGGATACAGGTGCTAAATATTTAGACTTTTTTTTTTAAATACACTTTTTTGTCTTTTGATTATATATTCTAATGAATACATAGATAAGAAATGTTTTTGGTTTATAAATAATTTATTTAGGTATAATTGTTAATTTGTAACTATTTCAGTATTAAATTAGTTCAGCCAAAGGCTATTTTAGTCCTTGTTTCAGCAATTTTTATCACCCAAGCTANCATGCAGTTAGCTTGCCCTGAACAACTCATTCAGTTTGAGATAGTTTGTGGAATCTGAGTTTCTGTGAAGAACCAGTATAGCTGGGAGTGTCATGGCACATCACAAAGCTGTCGTAGCTGGTGGGATCAATGGAAGAGGCATGGAACTGTGTGTGCTGAAGCAGTTAGGAAATCCTGGTTTAGAAGTACCTTTGAGAAGGTTTTTAATGTACAGAGACAGAATTGAGTTGTTATATGGTGTAGCTGCAAAATTTCTGCAAAATTCTCTGCTGAAACTTTTTATCTACTAAAAAGCTTTGGAAAGGATGCTTTATTTATGTGCTTCTCTAACCATCGTCTCTTCTTTTTACGGATCTCTTCTTAATCTGTCTCTTAAGAAACTGACTAACACATAAAATAAGGCAAGAGTGTTTTGTTTACTGGAGTAACCCAGGAACTTGTTCAAGAGTTGCACTGTCGGTTGTAGNAATCTGAGTTTCTGTGAAGAACCAGTAAAGCTGGGACTGTCATGGCACATCACAAAGCTCTTGTAGCTGGTGGGATCAATGGAAGAGGCATGGAACTGCGTGTGCTGAAACAGGAAATCCTGGTTTAGAAGTACCTTTGAGAAGGTTTTTAATGTACAGAGACAGAATTGAGTTGTTATATGGTGTAGCTGCAAAATTTCTGCAAAATTCTCTGCTGAAACTTTTTATCTACTAAAAAGCTTTGGAAAGGATGCTTTATTTATGTGCTTCTCTAACCATCGTCTCTTCTTTTTACGGATCTCTTCTTAATCCGTCTCTTAAGAAACTGACTAATACATAAAATAAGGCAAGTGTGTTTTGTTTACTGGAGTAACCCAGGAACTTGTTCAAGAGTTGCACTGTCGGTTGTAGTGTAGTGTTGTCTAAATGAAAATCACACTTTCTTTTCTTATTGCAAATATCATTCTCATTGACGTATACACGGCGTTTGTTTGTGTTTTTTTTTTTAAGGGCTGGATACTTGGATAAAGTCTGGGGCTTTTTGAAAGAGATTGTGCCAGAATTCAAATTGCCAAATGAGAAAACTCCAGAACTTGATGTTCATCAGCCAGATACAAAACCTAAAGAGGACGAAGTCTCAGAGTTAAAAAATGAAGTTTTATCTGTGAATAAGCAGGCAGATAAACCCGAGAAAGCAGAGAAAACTGATAAAATTGGCAAAGGTCTGTAATTTTAGGTAGTGTTGTTTCTGTAGGCCAAGCATAAAGGAAGTTAACATGACCCCTGGCTTTGAATTTGTTTTTGTTATGCCACATGCTTCTCTGGGGAGTTGTTGTTTCACTGAAAATGCTGCAATGGTGTAAATTCAAAAAAAATTTTGTTTTCAATGTAGATATCATTAGATGCAGTGCTAGTCTCTTATTTTATGAAAGAGCTTCGTTTTCTGGCAGACATTTGTTCAGCTATGTCACTGCCACTTCTCTAAAAACTGGTTCCTCACAGAGGGACAACAATCAGAGAGGTTAGTTTTCCCAAAGGCAACACTGCTCTGACCATCAATAGATTGTGCATTTCACAATGGATTTTAAAAAGTGTGATTACCTACAGAGGGTTCTGACAAATACTTTCTAATGTCTACTTGCGTTTTTATTTAGTTAAACTTTTCTGTTTATGCTACTAGGTATAGGTATTGGTTTTTTTCGAGAGCTGCTAATCCTATTTATATTTAAATTAAGAAAAAAACCCCAACGAAACAACTTAGGTTTAGAAACTTGTTTGTTCCAGTATGTTATTCCTCAATGCTTATATTTGAGACTGAGTTTTCTTTGTTGCTCTTTTTAACTTGAGGGCATGGATGCAATTTCACAGCACTTCTAATGTCTTTGGAAGGTACAAATCAAATACTGAAATTTATATTTCTTCCTAGGTTTTTTACAAAAATCCCTGCCTTCTCCACTTTGAATCCCAGATACTAAATCCTAATGTCAAAAGTGTTACAAAAATATTATAAGACACCTGGCCCAGGGGGTTATTCTCTCTTCTTAGGAATTCTTGCTGTCATTTTATGACCCACCCAGCAGCCTAGTGGGTGTTTCAGGGTTTGGACTGGACCTGCACAGGGATGTAGCCACTGGAACAGCACTGTCATTCATCCAACAGGGTGCTGTGATTTATTCCCAGAAAACTTTGTAAATTTAATCCTGCCTAAGAATTAGGAATTCTATTGGTAACTGAAACAGCTAAGAATGAGGGAAGCATTGTGTTACAGTACAGCTCTCATGGCTGCAGGCTCTGTTCAGATGTTCTATTAATGCTTGGGATTTTTGCATTAGAAATGTATTTTCCTATAGTCGAAGTGAGACCTTCAAGTCAGGCTTGAAAGAAGGTTCTGCCTATGGAAGACTTCTTCCATGTCCATTGGGAACCTACGCTTCATCTATTTTGGGTTTTTTTGGAAATTACTGATGCATGGGAGCAAGGACACAAAGAAAATATTTGACACAGTGCCAGGAATTCAGGAATTCCAAGCATTATAGTATGACATGAGAGTTGTGCATGAACTGGAAGGTGGGACTGAAGCCTTCCTGGCTGCTTCTCAGTAAATCTGCAAAATACATCTTAATATTTATTTTTTTATTTTTTAAACTGAATGACATTGGTTCTTTATTGTATCTCAGCTCTTCTGACTTGGATTAGTTTGTGTTTTTTTTTTCTAAAATCTCATTAGAGCATTTACATAGTATGAAACTTTATGACTGAAAGTTTGTATCTGAAAAAGAAAAAAAAATTGATTTTTATTTTGCTTAATAGAAAAAGCGGAGCAGAGAGAAAGCAGTAAGAAGAAAAACAGAGAAGGAGAAAAAGAAAAAAACAAGTTATCAGCTCAGTCTTCACAAATGTTGGCAGAAGCCCAAGGTTCTCTTCAGGCCTTAACTGAAAGTAAGTCCTAATCTTTTGAAGCTAAAAATACAGATGAGATATGTGTAACGCAAAGGGCTTTGCTTTTATTTGCCTTTGAACTTAATTGGAGGGAGGTTAAATATGCTAAAATTGTGGCTCTTTACAGAGTGAAATAGTTCAAACCATTGAAATCCTGTAACTTACATTAAGTACTGCAGTAATTTGTGTTTGATGTCAAAAAAAAAAAGTAAATCAGCAGAATATTTGGAAGTTGCTGGCCAGTCATTCTAGTGGTAAACTGTCTTTCTGTATTAAAAAAAAAACAAAAAAAAGCTGCTTCTCTAATAGCTTATTTGTGCAATATCTACTTTATTCAGTAAATTGCAGTTGAAAAAAGCAGGAGTGCTTCTTTGTTGACGGGTAGGGTGGTAGAGTGTCCAGAAATCTTCATTAGCATTCACTCCATTATTTAGTTATTTAATAAATTTGTTTCCTTTATCCTGGCAATATATTTTGATGATTTTTTTTGTCTTGATACATTCATGATAGCATAAAAAATAAGTAAAATCTTGCTTTGTGCATTTAAATTTATTAAAAAAAAAACCCCAACACAATTTAAACAAACCACAACTAGATACCAATTGGTCAACTAATCAATCGATAAAAAATGTCATGCTAATAGCATAAAATATAGAAAATTTCATAAATGTACATCAAGCTGATTTGCTTTTGTCATTGCTTGTATTTGCACACGTGTAGTACTTCCATATGGCTAGCAGAAGGAAACATATTTATTAACAGGAATATTATCTAGCTGCAAATCAATAAGTAAGAATAGGTAGAGCATCTTTCTTTGGGGAAATAACTACAAAGTAAAAATGTATAACAAGAATGAAACTCACTACATAAATCAGATTCCTGCTTCTTGGTTTAAATCCTGAATCAAATTGATGGTTTAAACAATTTTAATTTCTATCAAACCAGTATTACTGTTTGTCATAGCAAATACATTCATTCAAATTCCTACCTTATATACCACTAAAGGGGGTAAATATCAGTAAATTTTAAAATGTATTGCAAGAATGTAGTTTGCTTTAGTGGTAGTAGTTGCAGAGTGGGAAATGAGGCATTTCACATGAATTAAAGAATGTGACTAGTACCCAAGCACGTTGTGGGAAAAAGAAAGCAAAGATGAAGCAGAGGAATCCAAGTGATGAATTCTAGAAATTGTGCAAAATGAGTGAAAGAGCATTAAAAATCATCCTGCAGTGTTTCCGGATGAAGAAACACGTGATATTTTCATCTCTGTTCTGACATTTAAAGCACAGTTTATGCTGTTTTCTGAGAGACAGTTAGCAGCCTGCGAAGGGGTTATTGAAGAAAGATTATTAGTTCAGGGTTCAAATATTATGGTGAGAGAACTCTTTTATCCTAGGTCTGAGCCAGAAAAGAGTTCTGAAAAAGATTGAGAGGTAGATAGATCACTAATAAACTTGATAAGAATTTGAATAGAAGTAAATGTGGAGATTGTGAAGTTAGAGGCTGTAAGATATGGAAGAAATTTAAGTTTATTAGACTACAAGGGAAAAAAAAGAGAGACCTGCTCTTTGAAATAATACTGAATTAGAATGCTTTTTTGTTGTGAGACTGTAGCCACAGAGAAGATGCTTGCAGGCTTTATGAGACGGGTGGTCTTCAAAGAGTGACCCAGGACAGCAGAACCATTGCTGTGCACAAAGGAACATCTGAAGCTAGGGCTGGGGTCAAAGTCAGACTCCAGAGACAGTAGTTGTAAAAAGTTCCGAAATTGTTCTTGGCAATCTTGTAACAGCAACTTTTTTTTTTCTTTTAATGTTAAGTGCCTTGTAGAGTATTTAGTTTCCAGCACTGTAAAAGTGCTTATTTCCTTTCTGCAAGTTTTTACTCTGCCTATTGTGTGTGAGGACTTTAAGGGAACTGTTTTTCTTTCTGTGATGAGTATGGATTATTTCTAAAGAGGTATTTAACTACTCTTGATATAATTTATATTTTACTTCTAAAATGGCAAAACCTTTTCTATTCATTGCGTTGTATATTCATTACCATGTTTAGTTTCATGCGCGTTGACATACCAGTTACTTGTAAGTATTCGGAAGGTTCTCATCCAGGCTTTTGATTTTGCGTGGGTTGTGGTGTTGGGGTGGGTTGATGCTGTCTGGCAGCTAAGCCCCGACCCAGTCACTCGTTCACTCCCCACCAGTGGGACGGGGTGGGGAATCAGAAGGACTGAACCTCTTGCCCACCCCCAGCATACTGCTTGCTGGGGCAGCAGGATGAGAAAAGAATGATTTAATGCTGTGTGACTCTGCTCAGCGGTAGCTTACACACTGATGTGTTATCAACAGTGTTTTGGTCACGTATCTAAAACAGCACCATACGGGCTGCTCTGAAGAAAGTCAGCTTCATTGCAGCCAGACCCAAGCCGAACACGTCCATACAGTTCTGATCACTTGCACACTCAGACCAGTGCCAGCTGCACTCCCCAGATACCATATGAGTTGCAGGCATTGAACCTCTTCCTCTATTCACCCTATTGTGGGGATCCAGCAGAATAACAAGCCCTTCACCCGATCAGTTAGGGCTCATCTGAGAGCACCCAGTTCTTTGGTACTGGGGCTTACCAGCCAGCCAGTCCTCGGGAAGCTTTTGTAGACAATTACTATGTTCCTGGTGGCCCGTTTTAGCACATAATCTGCACTTTTCCACTCATCAGCCTTTTCTTCTAGTAATTATTTCTCCTTTTATATATAGGGAGTCCATTCATTCCATAAAGAGTTTTTATAATGATATGATATGAGCTACTTAGGCTCCTTGTACCTATAAAGAGCCACTGCTCCACTTTCCAGTTATGTTTCTAGGCTAATGACTTTCCTAATAATTTCTGGACTGCAAGAAAGGGAATACTATTGCACGGGAGAGGCCACTAGCCAGAAACATAAGAGTTATTCTACAATCTAACCATTTATTTTTGCTAAGCCTCATTGGGCCTCGATACCAGTTTTGTAATTAGAGATGATAATATGTTCTATATCATGGAAGTGTTGGGAGGTTATTATTATGTTTAAAAATTTCTGGAGTCATGCAAGTAGATCTGTAATGTTAACCATCAGAGTCAGTGAGATACTTAACACACAACTGTAAGGTTCTTTTAATTTTTCTTTTACCTATTCAAAATAATTTTCACTTACAAGTAGGGACTGGAGCCTAATTGTTCTGGTTTTTTTCAAATGCATGTTAGCCTTCTGCAATACTTATGTCAATTTGGAAAAAGCACGTAAGTCATTTTTCTGAACATTAAAAAAATACTCTCCCATAGAGAAAGCTAATCCATGCCTCGCACAACAGCAGAGGTTAACATATGAGCTGCACACCTGATAAGAAGGATATTGAGAGGCAACTGAAGTGTTTTGGAAAGTTAAAACTCGGCATCAGCTCTTGTTTGATAAGTAAATATTTAAGGGAAACATTAAGATATAGTGAGAAAATTCTTTGTGAGTCTTCAAAACCTATGATTTTTTTTGAAAAGAAAAACAGTTAAGAACTGTTAAAACCAACAATTTTCATTCCCAGCCTTTCTTTTTCCGTGGCTGGATATATATATAGTACACGGATCAATTCAAATGATACTTTCCCTTCTCCCACGGACTGAAACATTTGTTCAGGTTGTGTAGTACTCACTCTGTAAATGAATTTGCAAAGCTGCAAATGTGAAACAGTAGCAGCTGCAAGGATCCAGAAATCTTTAACAAAGCACCACAGAATCCTTAAATCCACACTGATGGCTATAAATAATAGGCTTTGCTGAGTCTGTTTTGTTGTGCCAAATGTTATAGCATTTTTCAGCCAATAATACAGTTTTATCAAGGCTATTGGTTTTAACTAGTTTCCCCAGGTGCTGAATTCACACTGATCAACAGTACACTGGTGGCAAATAATTTGCATACATCCTCTTCATCTTTTGTACAGTGAAAAAGGATCAAATAATGTATTATTTTTAAAAGGTACTGGCATAATGTGCAAAAACTTTATACTATTGTAATAGTATTACTGAAGTGAATACGGTGTGCCTGGTTAATCATTTGCATGCTCTAATAAATTGTTCGTTACTGTTTATTGTCTAACGTGCAGACATTTTATTTCCCAACCCCTCTGGACTGTGTATGACAGCTTTACATTCCACCTAGTATTTGATTAAATGCTTTTATCTGATAAATGCTTCTCACAAGCAATGAGATTGGTGTGCCTTGTGGTGAGTACTGCTCTGCAACGTGTAGTACATCATAGCTACTGCTGCTGTGTTTGTAACAGATCAGTTGTGTCAGTAGCAACTGAGATCAAACCTAGGTTTGTAGCCTTGATTTTGAATAAACTGAAACCCACAGGTAATGAGAGCTGTGGTTAACACGAGAATCACAAGTATGCAGCAAGAAATAGTGTCCACTGGAAAGTAACTCTACTTTACCATCAGCTTATATTTAACTGAGAAGTCGAATTTCTAGAATGATATTTAAAAGGCAGAGATATCTTACTCCTGTAAGAAAAAAAAAACATTGCATAGCTTCTAAATAAATGGATATTAAAATCTGATAAATTGTATTTTCCAGCCACATGCTGGAAAATCTGTCTTTCCTTTTCCTTTGGTTTTAATTATTTTCCACTTTTTCTGTGTATGTAGACAGCATTGTTTTATTCCACTTCACAGAAAATACCTATTCTTAGGGTAACTTCCAGATGAACACTCACTAAACAGAGGTAAAAGCAGGAAGCAATTATCTGGTATTTGAGGTGGAGCTGAAGGGAACAAAGAGCATTCTGAAGAACAACAGGAGTCAAAGCCTGTGTACTGAAAAGCCATCTTCCCATTCTTTCTTAAATGACTAAGGAAAACCAGAGAGAAATAGATGTCTTTCTTGTTGAGCTGACTTTTAAGACAAACCACAGACCTATATTTCTAGTATTATATTTTTTAGACTTTAATTTCCCTACAGCAGGAGTAAACTGTCAGCCAGCCTCGGTTCCTCTTCACCATTCAGGAACTAAGAACGAGTTCTTTCAGATACAAGTATGAGACAATTGCGTGCTTGCTACTGCAGCAGATTTCTGGGGGATGCAAAGGGGACGTGCCCCTGCTTTTATGCCTTGTGTATGGCAGAATCACAGGAAAACAACCTTCCATAAAGGCATGGAGCATAAGAGCTATGGGGTCACCCCCTCGCGCTTTCTGAAGCAGCCGTTGTTATCTCAGGTTTTCTATCTCCTTGACAGAAGTAAGAGCAAAAACTCTGGTTTACGAGCAGTGTGTTTCTCAAACTGCTTATCTCGATTCTCATATCCATTGGCAAGAGTGGCCAGAGCTCTGCTTTTTGATCCTTTCATTGGCAAGATCACATTTTGCTTTTGCTGGTGAGAAGCCTTTAGCTGGTACTGACCCATCAGTATGTTTTCACTTCTTCCACCCAGATGTTGTGTGTTGTGTTCTCCATGCTAGTATCTAGTATTTTTAAAATTTGAAGAATAACAAAA
>VZTO01011732.1:28963-43200 GCA_013400615.1 Syrrhaptes paradoxus
AAGACTTTAGCTGGTACTGACCAGTATGTTTTCACTTCTTCTACCCAGATGTTGTGTATTGTGTTCTTCATGCTAGTATCTAGTATTTTTAAAATTTGAAGAATAACAAAACAACAATGGCAATAGTTACCTCTCACCTGTTGCATTTCTAAGTTGTAATTTCTGTTACTCATGTGCGTAAAAGAAGTAAAATATGCAAAAGCTGTTTGTGGTCTGAATAGGCAAGGATTAAAAATTGATGTGTGTTTTTCTGTCCATGGCTTCTCTTCCAGGTATTTTACAGTGAGCTCTTGTTTTGAATGAAATAAGTCAGACAAAGAAAAGAATAGTAAAAATAAGGCAGAGGAAACAGAATAATTTTGGGTGAGGTACAACATTTATGTACTGTTTGCCCTGTTCTAAAGCATGTTAATATTTTCTCTGTAGAATTTTCTGTGTCACCGCAGACAGAAACGGCTGTGTACGCTGGCTGTGTACCCCTGTGTTTGTCTGAAGAGGATACCTCTTCGTTAAGGCAGATGGTAAGATTCTGTGCTCTCGGGATAGGAAAGCATTGCATATTTTGAGGGCGTTCCATTTTGTAGCAACTACATTGCAACAATAATAATAAGACTCGTATAATGAAACAGTCACCAGGTAATGACTCTCATTTAAGTTTATTTTTGGTGTATTCTGATCATGCATTTTCCTTCCACAGCCCTGTTAATTTTTTTGGTTTTAGTCCACTTTCCTCTGGATCCCAGGAGCTGAAATCTCCTGGGAGAGGCTAGATGTGGACGAGAAAATGCATCATGATGAGATATTTTGGAATGGAAAGACTAATTATTTTAAGGGCTACTTGAAAAACATGGCTTTCAATTATTTTTTTTTTTCAAACTGCAATTAATGACTTCTCTGATGTATATCTCCCGATACATTATTCTATAAGAAATAACATGTTTATATCCATTTCTATCATTAGTGTTGTAACTGGTGAAAGCAGCTGGAGACAGGGTAGCACTTCATGCATCCGGGGTAAAAACAATGCTTAAATTTCCACTTAGTCACTCACACGTTACCGAAAGCTATTTATAATGCCAGAGCAGGCTTTCTTGAATAGATTATTAATTAGATTCTTTTGTACGTCGAAATCATATTTATCATAATTAGAACATTAACATTTAAGCTGCCTGCTCATAAAACGGATAGGCTACATAAAATAAGGAATTTCCAGCAATGGTTTGCAGGTGTTATGCTTTACTGCTCTTAATTCTTGCAGTATTTTATTTTTAAAAATTGTGCTGTTATTTTATGCTGTTTTGAAGCCTAGAGTGTTCTCTGTGATTTTATTTTAATTTTTATTAATTTAAGGTCACAGACAATACTGTCCCTTTGCTAATAATAAGAAATACTAGTAATTAAAAGGCAGACTGGAAACGGTGACGTGGGGTTGTGTCTTTCCTGCCACATAAGCCTTGAGTCTCAAACTTGTTTTCAGTCTGCGAGGGTACAGAGATTGCTGAAAAAGGGGCATGGCAGGCCAGGTAGGATAAGGCAGATAAATCTATATGTCAAAAACGGTATTTTAGTGAAGACTGATAGGAAAATGGAAGTTGACAGAAATTAAATCTGGAAATGTAGTGAATTTCTTGGGGGCCTCAGTTCAAAGAGCCCATTTTCAAGCTTTCTTTGGGGGCTGAGAAGGAATACACTGATAGAAGTAATTAAAGTTTGGGATAGTGGATTCATTTTCAGGCATAAGAGTTGCTCCCTAAATTTGGAGGAAATGTTGTCGTTGACTGCAGTTGTGCCAGAATTTCCCTCCAGAATTTTTGCAGTATCCCTTTTAGCTGTACTTTCTAGTGTGTATGTCCTTGAGTTGATATGGCTTGAATTTAATTGTCTTAAGTTTGCTCAAGTAAAATGAAAAAAAATCAATATTTGAGTCATTCAAGTGTCTTTCCTACTCAGCAGCTTTCCAAGTTTTCCTTTATGGCACATAACTGATCGTCTTCAAAATCCTTTATAATCTTGGAGGTTTTAACTTGCATTTTTAAGTTGTTTGAATATGTGTGTTCTCAGTCAACTCTCCTGTAGTGTATCTTTATAAATTCAGAGATCAAATGAGGCTGATGTATTGCTTGTGTACCTTAACGTGTTTAATTTGATCCTCTCCCTTTAAATAACCTGCAACTACCTTTTTCTCTGCAGTTTGTAATTATAGAACCTCAGGACAATGAGCAGGAGCAATCAGAGACTTGCTGATGAACTTNTATGAAGCACTTCTCCAAAGAAAAGTAATTTCAGTGCACTTATTTTGAAGTGTTTAATAGCTGGTCTTAATAACATGTAGTACAAGTAGAAGTTTCCACTGAAGTCGAAAATATGGCTTTTCAAACTGATTGTGGAGGTTTCACAAGTTATCTAAAAGACCCGTTGCTTTTAGAATTCTGCTACTTTATAAATTCAGCATGAAGTAAGGACTTTTTCCTCAGGAAAGGTATTTTTAAATATGTTCGTTTAAAAAGAAAAAAAAAGTTGTCACTTGTTTTATGTGTTCTGTGGCACTTAAAAGAATATGGTTGTGTAAGTAAGTTGAAAGAAGTGATGAATCTATTGTGAGAAGTAAAACATATGTAAACACTTCTAAGTATTCAATTATAGTGCTTCTGCTGAATATCAAATCCTAATTAGAATGTTTCTGGATAGCCTTGTCAGGTGAATGATTTTTGTTTCATTTGTTATCCAAGCTGTTAGATGCTTTTGTGTGCATGCTCTCATGTTTGAGAGAGAGATGAGAAATGAGAGCTGACACCAGTCAGGTTGTCTTTCCGTATCTCGTAGGCTGNTGTAGTGTATCTTTATAAATTCAGAGATCAAATGAGGCTGATGTATTGCTTGTGTACCTTAACGTGTTTAATTTGATCCTCTCCCTTTAAATAACCTGCAACTACCTTTTTCTCTGCAGTTTGTAATTACAGAACCTCAGGACAATGAGCAGGAGCAATCAGAGACTTGCTGATGAACTTGTTAAAGAAATAAGTTATGGGTGATTTATTTAGCAGGAAAAATAAGGTGTATTTTTAAAATAAAAAGCACGTATAAATCTTGTAACAGAACTTTCAGTAGTGATAAATGTTAAGTACTGGACTGTTATTCTTTTAATGGCAAGAGCACCACTCAATGTCCACATCTAAAATTACTCTTGAGTCTGTTGCTAAGGGCTTTGGTATATGAGTCAATTATAGTGCCTTTAATGTGTTTTCTAAATTAGCCAGCAGATAAAAAGCTTAACTTTAATGTTGTATTGGTTCAAACTGATTGTGGAGGTTTCACAAGTTATCTAAAAGACCCGTTGCTTTTAGAATTCTGCTACTTTATAAATTCAGCATGAAGTAAGGACTTTTTCCTCAGGAAAGGTATTTTTAAATATGTTCGTTTAAAAAGAAAAAAAAAGTTGTCACTTGTTTTATGTGTTCTGTGGCACTTAAAAGAATATGGTTGTGTAAGTAAGTTGAAAGAAGTGATGAATCTATTGTGAGAAGTAAAACATATGTAAACACTTCTAAGTATTCAATGATAGTGCTTCTGCTGAATATCAAATCCTAATTAGAATGTTTCTGGATAGCCTTGTCAGGTGAATGATTTTTGTTTCATTTGTTATCCAAGCTGTTAGATGCTTTTGTGTGCATGCTCTCATGTTTGAGAGAGAGATGAGAAATGAGAGCTGACACCAGTCAGGTTGTCTTTCCGTATCTCGTAGGCTGATTCTTCAGAGAAGCTGAGACAATACGGGCTTTCCCACGTATATAGCCATCCCGTCCTGGTTACTAGAACTAGGTCCTGTCCTCTGGTAGCACCACCACAACCACCGCCACTTCCTCGTTGGAAGGTTTTCCGTCAGAAAAAGGAAACTGTTGTGACATCTGAACCTCAAGGTTTGTCTGCTCAAACCTCCAAAATAAATTTGTAATTACATTTTAATTACTATAAATATTTTCAGAGCCATACTTATCATCTGTTAGTTTAATTTCAATAGAACTTCCCTAGGGATTACTTTCTCTCTTATTTTTTTGTTGTTGCTGATTTCGCATTACTTCCTCTTAGCCCTATTATTTCTTGAATGCTTTGAGAAGTGTCTTAATTTATCTCTAAAAAAGCACTCTACGGGAGAAAATCAGGAGGGAGTATTATCAAAGTAACGCAGAAGCTCTCTGATGCAGAGCCATGAAAGCTTCTGAACACATTTTAAACCTTTAAAGTGTGTGACTTGCCCTGTTGCAATAACTCATAGTTTTAGAGGTAAACTTGTTCTAGGGTTTGTCTGTGCTGCATAATGGAATTAAATGCATTATACAAGATAGCTTGAATATGAAGGTGTTACAGGTATGCTGGCAAAATATACAGGGCTCAGAAACAGAGGAAATTAGCAAAGGCAGAATTTGCTGCTGTGGTTGTTCTGAGCTACCCTGGGTAACCTCGCATACAGGTTCAGAACACTTTTAATAGCTCGCAGGCTGGGGATCAGTGTGTTAAGAGTGTTTTCATGGTATGTCAGTAAAGCCACCCCTGGCTGTTCTCTTCCATTCAGTATGTGATAATACTTGGAAAATAAAATTATTTAGGGGTGATGAATGCACTGTGGGATTTATTTGTCAAAATTATAGTATGAAATATTTCTTATGAATATATGTTTAACAATTTGCTTTTTTTCCAGAGCCTGTGGTAAAGAAACCTGAAGAACATGTTGAGATTGCTAGCCCATTTTTGAATTACAAATTGAATCTTATCACAGTACCCACAGACATGTAAGTATTCAATGTAGTTTCAGCCTTATCATCCTATTGTTAGTCCATTTCACTGTGAAAGCACGATGGCTTATGTTTATTTGTGTCACAGGGAAAAAAATGACCAATTTGTGTAGTTTGAAGCGTATCAAGATCAGAGCACTCTGTGGTTTTATTGAAGTCACATAATTAATTGTGAATCAGCAAATTGGACATTTAGGATCAATATCAGCCATACAACAGATAAACCACTATACTAGACTCTTACAGAGTGTTACTAAACACCTACAAACTTCTGAACACCTTTCTGTAACTGATCCCAAGAATTTCTGATCGTGCACACGCAGACATAGACGTGCAGTTCTACGCGTCCTCCTGGCATTTTGGGTTACCAGCACACCTTCTTGTTTGGGAGTGTGGGTTCTTCTCACACACACCTCCTGTTGTAGTTGCATCTACTTGCACACACCTACTACTGGAGATGCCAGTTGGGATGCTGTAAGTTTTATATGCTGCTCCCTACAATCTGCTAATGTACACGCTGGCCATGCACACACCTGAGGGGTGGGTCCCTAATTGTCACATGCTGTACGAAGAGTCCCCTAGTTGGATGCACACTTCTCAGGGTATTTGACACTGAAGGGCAGGGAGTCATTTTAGGCAAAAATACTTTGCCATATTCTTTACTTAGTGGGTCTGAAGACATAGAATATTCAATAGATCACTTCCACCAGAGATAGCATTAATATATTTCAAATTTTTCATCATCCATCAACTATTGGTCTTTTTCAATTCTTGCACATAATAAGAAAGTCATTGAGTGGCCAGTCAGTACTTTCATGGGCATCACATATTTGGCACAGAACAATTCATATTAATGTTTATGGATAAAACACGGTGTTCTCTGTTTATTATAGTCGTTACAAGAAGCCTGAGAGCACAGGTGAAGCAGCTCAAGCTCAAAGCATGACTTTGTACAAATGCCTTGTGTTAAAGACTGTTTGGAAGTTCTATAAACCCTTGAAAACCAGGGCCTTTAAACAGGGTGTCTTAGAGAAGTTTTGGAAATTGATATGTACACCACTTCTAGTCAGTATTCAATATTCAGCATAATACTTGCTCACTGACGAGAAGAGGAGGATTACCGTGAAGTGTACCCAGGGTCTTGGTTTTTTTCTGTGACCCGCTGCATGATACATCCCTGTCAGGCTCCAGCCTATGATGTGAACATACGGTAGACAACTGCTAGAATTATTTATCTCCTCACTTTTATTCTGACTGAACTCCTGACAGTGTAAGCATTGAATGTATCACATACCAAGTGAGCACCAAAGGGTTTGTGTTATTTTGGAGGATATTTCTTAAGCCTGAGTCCAACAACAGTTTGTTGATTGTTGGAAGTGTATTTTTTAAAGCTGTGTATACCTTTGGTTAAGTACATTTCTAAGTAAACTGAATAAATTACATACTTGACAGGTTCTGCATTTTCATCATCATGGTTGTATGGGTTGATAATAAACTAGCTAGATTTTTTTTTTTTTGAACAGCAATATTTGTCCATAGTAGAAATGACCTTGGAATATTCTGGAATGTTCTGTGTACATCATTGTTTTGCAGATATGGTTGTATTTTACTGGCTAAAAATATGCTAAATTTCTTATTGTTTGCTTTCAAATAGTAGATGTAGAAATAAATAAAAATGCTTTAAGCAATATCCATTAATATGTTATTAAAAGAATGAGGGCATAATAATTAAGATGTTGTGGTATTTGCATGTTAGCATATCTTATATTCTTATTTCTTAGTTAATAGATTGCTTCATGGTCAACTTACCCATTTTGTCAAGGACAGTTTATTTAATGTGCTAAGTTTCCATGACAATAAGCTAATTTAATGTCTTGTGGTTTAATTAACAGGTAGTCACCAGAAAAATGTAGCAAGTATTAGCGTTTTATTAAGGGAATATAACTGCCTAAATAAGATAAGGGACTTAGATACACAATTAGAACTGAAAAAAATTATTCTCTTGCTTTTATTCAAATGAAATCTTTTTAAACCCTCAAAGGGGAGATAATTGTGGCTGTGTTGCTGCTAAAGATCTTGCTGTTTCATTATCTCAGTCCTTAAGAAGAGGGTTAGATAACACATGCTTACATTTTTCTCTGTTCTTTATTGTTGCAATAACACAATTAGGTATTTATGTCTAATTGGCATGTGTGCAACATTGTTTTGATCTTGTTCTCCTGGTTCTCTTAACAAGCAAAGGGTTCTTTGTATTTCCATCAGCTTTTATTTCTGCCTCCCCTCAAGTCAGCAACAGAGCTTTCTTTTTCTGTAGCCAGAATAGGCCTTGCACAGGTTTCCTTGGTTATCGTGTGTTTTAGCTATTTGGTAGCTATGGAGACCCATTTTGAGGGAAAAGACAAAAAAATATTCTGACACAAACCACTTTTTTTGTTTCTTTTTGCCCTACCTCTCTGTAAATAGTGCACGCGATAAATTTTTTTCTTGTCTAAGGACCAGATAAATTTATTCACTTCTGGTGTTATCTAGTTTTCCTCAAGTGACTTGGGTTTTGGCTTTTTGAGGGTTAGTTAAATGGGCAACAGTTCTGGTCTTTCAAGCACAGAGAGGTCTGTAGTGCCAAGCCAGTAACAATGAGGAGTATGTGTATATGTAGATTTTGTGCTGTCCTGCTAAGCTGTCACAATAAAGGGGGCACAGATTATTTTGACAAAATTTTGTTCATAATAGTAGTTATGAAGTCTGTAATTGGAAAGTAAATGTAAGGATTAAAGTGAGTTTTCTTTTATTATTTAGCCGCTTTCCACAGTGTACCCTCAAAAAAGGATTTCATTCCCTCTCCTGTCTCCCTTCTGTTGCTGAAAGTGATGAAAATGTGAGTGACAGTGATGTGGTTATGAATCAAAGTGGTAGACACTCAAATGCAGAAGATCATTCTCAGGTAAAAATTTCACTAATTTTTTTTGACTTGACCTAGTTTTATATTCCAAAGGATAGTGAAAGACAAAATAGAAAATATTTAATATTAAATATAGGCTTTTAAAGACATTTCATTAAGCTTTTTTTTTTTCTTCTGGTGTTTAAATAACTTCTTTGCTCTTTCCACTTTATAGTTGTAGTGATGTGTACTGGATGGGAAATCTTTCCTAATGCTTTTTGTTTTAACCTTATTTATTGTGATTTATTCCTCAGATTCTAAAAGTTCTGTTGCTAACACTATAAAATGTTTTGGTTTTGCCCTTCAAAATCCATTTTATGGGAGAGTCTTCACAAGATACTCAGGCATCTTTATAAATAAATGTTTACTTCATGGATTAACGTTGCGATCGGTGTATTTCATCTACAATGAAGGATGTGCCTAGGCATATGATTACTTGAAAAATGTAAACTTTATGAACACGTGCCTTAAAACGGCATCGTCATTTGACTCTTAATTGAGAGACTTCAGGCTAGATCTAGAAAAAGAGTTAAGGCTTCAATGCTGAGTTTTCCTGCTTTAAATTTCCGAAGCTTTGCCTTCTAAGGGAATCCTCAGCCATGATTAGATGCGCAAGCTTCCTGAGTGACGCTGAGTCCTTCCAAACACGTTCACTGGGTGCAGCACACTGGCCACAGGTTGCCCAGGCTAGCCAAGAAAATGCTAGTAACTGGGTACAAGTCTCCACTGGAGTTATCCAAGACAGATAAGATGAGTCTTACCCAAGTTCAGTAAAACCCTGTTAGTTAGAACTGCCCAAAGTCATCCTAGTACTGTTTTTTTTTTTTTTCTTGTTGCTGTTTTTGTTTTTAAGTTGGTATGTACCTGATTATTTACATGTGCTACCAAAGTGTGCTTTTAGGTAAACCTTTAACAAAATACTCCTTGTAATAGTTAAATCTTATATGTTGGACAGAGAAAAAAGTATACTTTCAACAAGTTTCTGGACACTACACTATTTCACACAAAATATTTTGTATGGGGAAATAATTTGCAGCATAGATATTTAAATATTAAAAAAAAACCAAACAGAGCTTCACTGAAGTTATTTGCTCAACACCTACAAAAGAACCCAATTTGGTAGTCCCAATTTCTGTTCAATTTCATACTTATTACAGCAAACACTGCTCATAAGAGGATCTAATAACATTTCTCTTTTTGACTAAGAAAATTGAGGGGAAAAGAGGTCTAATCAATATAAAACTGCTTTCTGTTAAGTTATACGCAGAATCTGGATCCAACTCAATAAACCAGTTATACTTTGGGGAAGAGGTAGTCTTAACTTGTAAATGTTTAGTACAGTTCTCCCGTCTCCATAGTAAAGAATGAATACTTCTTCCATATCTGTTACATTCAATATGATTACAATGTAAAAATAATTTAAAAGAACCTATAAAATGCATTAATCCATAGCGCTACATAAGGGAAAAACAACAGCAAAGTCCTTATCTGCACAAGCCTGTAGTAAAGATGACCCAATTATTTTAAAATTTCTACTGTTCTTTTCTGGGACAAACTGATAAATATACTTGAGGATAACATTTGTGATATGTGGTTGATGTATAGTGACTGCCTGTAGGGTTGCTAAATGTATTTGAAGACTGAAAACGCTGTTAAGGATAATATTGGGTATCTTCATGAACAAAGTAAATATGATTGTTTGGTAAATTTTCAAATGAAAGTGAAATAATTTTCTATGTAATTTTTGATGGCCTGTTTATATGCTTCCTCTTCAGAGTATATTCTAATGCCATTTTGTATTTCAGATCTGAAAGGCAGTTATTTTAAATTGTTCTGTATCTATTGCATGTATAGAAAACATACATGTGGCTATAGTTATTGGGTATTTATTCGCTTAAATAAGGTAATTCTGTAGTGAAGGAGAATTCTTTGCAACATAATGTGTATTTAGCTATTCTGTATTTTGTGTACATTTTGTAAACAGTAGTTTAATTAGTACTTGACCTTTTTAAAGCCTTTAATAATTGCAACTTAGGAAAATAATTACAAAAGCAACAGGGTAAAAAGAAGCTGTTAAGTAGCATCTTACAATATGTAATAATTATTGATTGCAAGGCTTCAGTCTCTCTAGGTGTACAAATATGGATTTAGTTAATTATAAATTAATAGACTTTTATGTGCTGGAAGCATAAAAGTAGTTTGGAACATCACTTTGATTTTCTCCCCTACTCCAAGGCTCTAAGAACCACATGATTGTAGAAAGCTAATTTATCACAGTAGGACATGTAGTCAGGGAGAGGCAAGGGCAATTAAGAAAATACAAGAGAGACATGGATAAAACTGGGATAGTTTTTTTTTGTATTGTAGTGTACTGAGTGGGACTAACTTTGTCTCCATTTTAAACTGTGCAATTGCTATTCAGGAGATATCTGCTTTAAAACCTCTGGTATAGATTTGGTCAATCTTTGGGATGCAGGAGTTTTATGCTTTATCTGTTCTGCCAGATCCTCAGCAAGCTTAAATTGCCATGTTTCAATTCACTCCCATGTAAACTGTATGCAGTTACATCACTGAATATCTGTTTCCCTGTTCCTAAGGTCTGTTGTCACAGAAACAGAGACTAGTGATATATGGAAGATACAATTTTAGGAGCTGGATATACCTTCTTTGAAGAATATCAAGTAGAAAGACATGGTATTATTCCTCATAGAATCACAGAATGGTTTGTGTTGGAAGGGACCCTAGAGATCATCAAGTTCCAGCCCCCCTGCCATGGGCAGGGACACCCTCCACTAGCCCAGGTTGCCCANGGTTTTGGTAGTTAAATTGATCTTGAATCACACTATTATTAAGAAAATACCTTGTGTGAGTTTTTTGTTTAAAAATTCCATAAAACAGGTCCCAGCTCTTTAATGAAGAGGCTTGCTTTTATTCTTCCTGGATAGGAAGGTGGGTAATTTATATGTGTAAGACACACTGAAATGCATGTGAGAATAGAGTTTTGGCTTATTCAATTTGATGGGAAAAAAGTATTTGTGAAATAATGGCTTCCTGAACTAGAAGGTTTTCAGATTTTGATTTTTCCTTTAATTTGTATTCCTTATTTACTTCTCTGGTCAGGAATGAAAGGCCATCATATGTAAGTTGCACAGTGTCTTGTAGTTTTGTGGAACAGTAATTTTAGCAAACTCATTTGAGAAGCTTTGCCATTCAGAAGCCTACTTGAATATTCTTCGTCGGGATGAATTCTGTGATACAAGTTATCTCCAATTCCATTGAGAAGAAAGCTCTTTGCCTTCTGTTTGAGGAAATGTTGAAGAGTAACAAAGGAAGAAAAATCTAATCCAAATATGTTTAACATCAGAATTTGCAATGGCTACTAGACATTTAATAGACTGACCTGATTGCTGTCTTCAGAAATCTTGAGCAGAACACTCTAATTTATCTTTGTGGCTTCCTCAGTGTCAGGCTCCCTATAAATGCTTTCTAGAGCAGAAGGGTTAAAATCTCCACTCTCTCCCAGTGACATAAGCACAATACATTTGTTCTTCAATGTTCATGTTTACCTCATTTTTCTTACTTCAGTGCCATCCTTTTATATAGGCAAGCTCAGTCTTACCTCACGCTTTAGAGCTGGTGTTGGTCTATTCAGTTTTCATGATCTGTGTGTGGTTTTTTCATCTTCCCCATGAACATTCCNATGAAATTACAGAATTACTCAATTTTTCAAAACGATATTTTAAACAGAATTTTTGGTTCATCTTTTAATCACAGTATGCATATTTACTAATTTACTGCATTTACAGGTGCTTAACATCTGATTTTCAATAGTAAAATCAACACTGCTTTAAGATCCATACTTTCAAATACTGACTTTTCACTAAGAATCATGCATCTGCAAACCTAATCCAGCTCTTTAATTTTAAGACACCTAGGGAATTTAGAAGCACTCACATTTAAACATTTGCAGATTAGCACAAAAAGGAAACACAGCTACACATCAGCCTTTTCTAGCAGAATAAAGGGCTTTCTTGCAACACAGTTTGGGACCTCAGTAAAAACAGCAGCATTTTGTGACTTTGTCCTCAGTACTCACCCCCCTGTTAACTGAATATCACATTCTGACATTGAAGCATTGTTCAATCTTACAAGACGTACTTTTAACAGACAAGAAGTGTGCCTACTTCAAAGATTATCATGCACCTTTGTGGCCCTGCGCTGCCAACGTTAGAGACTGACTAAAAGAGAAGCCAAGCTGGTAATCCAGTATTTTTAAGCCATTCTTATACCTCAGTCTCTGCACAACTTTGCAGGTGTTTGTTCTTTTATACCACTGCCTTTTTTCAAAAGCCACCTCTGTTACCTTCTCCCACATCACAGCTAAAACTAGAGCTGATATTCCTTTTAGTGAAAACAGTGACTCAGGAGCAAGCAAAAAAAGAATATATCCAAGCAACTATAGATGCAAAACCTTTTGATGATATAACTCTCAGGTCAACATCAAACCTAGAAATCTAATACAGGTTTGGACCTTAAGAAGTATTTTGGTCGTCTTTGTCATTTTGGAGGTAGATTTAAAATGGGTTTTTAATGTTAAAAGTATTTGAAGCTTTATTCCTTCACCTGCAATTATATCCATATATATTATTTTTGGAAGAAAGCTTATGTTTTTTACAGAAAAAACTGGTGTGGAAAGTTTTTCCATGCATCATTGCTACAATAGAAAAGGATACTGGTTTTATAACTATATCAGATAGATTTCAAAACATATTTGCTGAATTAAAATAAAATTATGACATAGTTAATGGCAGGAGGCTGAACAATACAAATGAATGCTTGAAAGTAACAAGATAGCTATAAATTTATGAATTACCGTTATTTTTACAATTATGTGTCAATGATTATAAAACATAATAGATGATAAATTAGATTTTTAAGTTCACCAGTGAATTTTTCCTCACATTTTGGGTTCAGATTGGTTGCAGGAACAATAGGTAACTAAAATCTCCCTGATGCTGTGTGCATCCTTTCATGTTTCCCAGCTGGATACGAGTCTTTTCTTATTTCTTTCTGTACCAGATACTGTGGCAGCAGAGCTGATCTTTCAGACCATGTGTGTTCATTAAGGAGGAAAAACGCCGCTGGTTTCTCTTTCTGTGCCCATGTCTCAGTTGCTGTAGCTGAGGCAGGAGCATGTCATGCTACTCAATTGGCAGGCAGTAGCTTTTGACTGTGTTGTGTTTGCTCTCCAGAAACTGAGCAAATGAGCCTACGGGAGGCTCTACATTGCCTTTTTCAGATTGCTGTCACAGCTCAGACTAGCTTAAGTAACATTACTAAGCATCCTGATTTTCCAGCATACGTTCTCCTCCTTTACTGGAAATTCAGTTTTTGAGGATTTTGGATATCTCTCTGGGCCTTCCTGCTGCCAGCTGTTAATACCAACAAAGTAGCTCAATAGTAAACCGCACATGTCCTTACTAGAATTGTGGATCACGTGTACTGGCCGCGAACAGTAAGTCTGGACGAAACTGCTAGATTGGTGGCACAAGCACTGCAGTCTCCCAGGCTTGTACAAGATCTGATACTTTTATACTTTGGACATGCCCAGGATTTCTGAGAAGAAAATTGAGAAATGGTGCAGTTGACATGTACCTGTTGGGTAAATCTTGTGACTCCTACAAGAAATTTGGCCGTATTGGAATCTTGCAAGTTGTAGACTCCTGTGCAGAAATATGACNAGGACAGAGTCTCTTAAATCTGTAGTTGATTCTCTCAACTCTTCACTGTAGTTAGTTCAGAGAAGATCAAACACTTCAAATTTTGATAGAGGTGAGTTTCCGGAGCCTATTCTGGGCTTGTGGAGCTGCTGTAAAATGCCGCAGGAAGACTTACTGCAGCAAGGAGATAAAGTAGAAAGCTATGAGGCTTTCCTCTAAGGAAGCATTCACAGGTCCCTTCATATTGTGTGTGCAGGGTAGTCTGAAGTAGGAGGGTTGAGGCAGATATGGAATTATAGCACAAGGTCATTGTGCAAGCTTTAGGTACTGTTGTGACCTGCCGTCCAGTCTGACGTAGTCAGACTCTCTGAATTATGTCAGTCTGCCCCTCAGAAAATATTACTAGAGTGCATTGAGAAAGCAGAAAAGCAGCTCCAAGTCAGTATAGCTCCCACAACTCCTCTTTGAAAAGCAGAACAGAAAATCACTGTGTGCGTCCAAGATGTTGACCAGCTCAATGCTGTCGGTTTCAGCAGTAGCATGTTTGATGTGTGTAAAGGTGGGTGTATATGAGGAGTTTGGGTGGGGGTGAGGATGGCAAATCTTGCTAAAGGGAGACCTTGGATGAAAAGAAGCTTGCAAGTTTGTTTGCAATAGCCTTTTTAGGCTTTAATATTTATCTTTGCAAAGGCAAAGCTAGTCCAGTTAAGCCATTAATAGTGCCACATAATAAACTGGAAACTGTGGAATCTCTTTCTCCCACCTTCCCTCCCTCCTAAAAAAAAAAAA
>VZTO01011733.1:0-28519 GCA_013400615.1 Syrrhaptes paradoxus
AGCAGCTGATCTCGCAACTGAGTTAAAGTGTCATGCTAAGTCAGTGCATTTAGATTTGTTTCAGTAGCCTATGTGGTTATACCTAGGCTGCAGTATTCACCTCATCTAGCTTTTCTTACACTTAGACGTTTAGGTTATAGATATTTAATCACCTAAAGCTACCTTTGCAGCCAGATTTATTAGACCAGATATGGCTGTGTACATTAAGGAAATTATTTAGCCCACTTCTACAGTCAGAGGAGACAAACAGACACTTCAGAGATTCCTTCATTCTATCATTACTTCCTAGGGAAAGAAGGTGAGATGAATCCCAGCCTTAATTTTAGCCTGAGTGTAACATCTAAGTCAGGGCAATTGAGTCGCCCTGGGTTTATATCCAGGCAGGGAATTTGTTGTTTGTTTGAAGTTTAATTGAATCATAACAGGTCCAGAGAGGGTGATCTAGGGCCTCTTGCAACTAGCCCTACAACTAACATTTCATCCTATATATATCAACATAGAGGAAATTTGCTTTCAACCACTGCAAGAAACTTTGAAACAGAGGATGGAATTCCCTTAAAGCAGTTTTTTACACAAAAGTGGAACACAGCTGAGTAGCTGATATTTTTGCACTTTCATAACTACCGCT
Source organism: Syrrhaptes paradoxus (assembly GCA_013400615.1). Lineage (NCBI taxonomy): Eukaryota > Metazoa > Chordata > Aves > Pterocliformes > Pteroclidae > Syrrhaptes > Syrrhaptes paradoxus. The sequence goes on from VZTO01011733.1 coordinate 629, forward strand.
GCAACATATTTCTGTTCTATTATATATTCCGCAATATAGTGGAAAAAGAGATAATTCAAAAGCATGCTGAAGGTATACTTCTGAGCATGCTAGTGTGCTTAAAAATTGACATGAGTATACAATATGAAAAACACAAATCCAGAAAGAAAAGACCTTGATTCTTCTGGGACTTTTTTACACATGAAGTAAGCAAGAAAAGGTACTTGCAAACCCTGCAGCAGTGCTAAGGTTCTGAGCATTTGATTTGAGATCACTGCTGCCAACTGAGGAAGACTAAACCAGAAAAGGGTAGTTTCTTGTAGCCCAGTAAATATGGTATTGCTTTTGCTAATAAAAGGCTAAAGGCATTTTACTGGCTCTGTGGGTCCTCAGGACTGGGTCTTGTCAAGCTTGCTTAGCCTTGACTTATCTTAGTCTTGCCTGGAACTTTCTTGTTTTATCTGTAACATCAGTTGTCTAATGACAAGGTGGGTGTCATCCAACTATTTTTAGCCATGCTTAGCTTTGCACAATTGTAACATGTAAAGCCTGTTGCTACAATAATTTTAATATATTTCTGAAAGGAACAGATGGTGATATCATGTGGCTACTTTATACAGAATGAAGTGCTGATGACCCTGGAATACGGTTGTGGCACAGAGGACTACAAGTGTGCAGTGCTAGCAAAGGCCTTGAAAGCGTGAACACAGGCACAAGGGCTACAATCAAATCACCAGTGGTCAATTACTGATAATTAAATTAATGTATCCTTGTGAGCTAGGTAAAACCAAGTTTAAGGGTGACAAAGAAAACAAAGAACAAGTACATTACACTATACTAATGGACACCATATGTAGAGACCAATTCCATGTTATATCCAAATTTACTAAATATGGTGTCCATTGCATATAGTGTCATTGTCACTGAACTAATAATAACCTTTTGATGTACATTTATTACATTCTAAAATATTTCAATTAGATTAATATAGAATTTTCTGTTTCACGTACAAAGTGTGTTTCTTTAGCCCACATAAGCTGCACAATATGTCATTGCAGCACTGTCACATTATTCCATTCAAAAGTGGTGGCAGATGGTGGGGCTTTACTCTGGGTGAATCTTCCTGTTGAAATTGAAATGGGTTCATAGACTTATTATTTTATAGGGCAATCTAAGGTATTAAACTGTGCACCAGATAGACAAATTTTACATGGTCAAAACAGCAGAACCATACTCAGGCAATTCAGTTTCCTGACACCTGACTTGTCTTGCTTTGCTGCTGACTTTTAATCATACTCTCACTTTTACCAGGGCCTCCTGGGCAAAGTCTAGTCAGGATTGTATCACTGTGACCAAACATGTCAACATGAATGATCTATTCATATTTATTTCCTTAGCTAGGTGTTTTCACCACCAATTGATTCCATGAGGACTTTAGAGAAGACATAAGTTCTTAGTAAATAGCTACTTTCACGTGTTTTTCCTCTGCTTCTTGGCACTTAAAATAATGAGTAATTATATATATAAGCAAGGAATTAAATAATAGTAAAAATGTGGCATTTTCACAGTAGGCTGCATCATCATTGTCATTTGTAGACTACAGTGTCATGCTCTGGAGGACTCTTTTAGATGCAAGTAATTTGTTAACCATTATTTTGAATAATAATCAGTCTTTTGGTCTGTCTAGTAAAGTTTTTTTTCCATACCACATATTCATCCCTGTTTATTTCCTATTTACAAGTTACTTTCTACTAAGTTAGTTGTTATGCTGCTCTTCCTTTTTGCATGTATTTAATGATAGTGTTTTGTAATAATCTAACTTAGTGGTAAATATTTGGCTTGGAAACCGTTATCATTGCACTCTAGCTTTGGATAACTAGAGAACACTTCTTGGAAAAGTTTATGCATTACCACTTCAATTTAAAGAAACAGAATAGTTTTTTGCAAAGGATAATTACTCAGAAAGGAAAATTAAACAAAAAATAGTCTTCAGACTTTCCTGTGAAATTGAACTGAAACATTTGAAAAAAGGTATGTCAGAAGAACTTGGTACGTTACGAGAGGTACTATCAAATAAAATAAGGCTATTAAAAGTGCTCTTCTTTTTTTCTTTCTTTCTTTTTTTCTTTTTAAGAGAAAAGATTAACAACACTGAAGCACTGTACCTGCCGTGGTATTTGGCCACAGAAAGTGCTGCTTGAAATTACATTTTGTAGTGATACCCTGAAGCTCCAGAAAGATTAAACTGGCATTGATACCAAAAACGTATCAATAAGGCTGTTACATGTGGCACATCCTTAAAGCTAAAGCTATGAGGGTCTAAATGAAAGGAACAACCTTTCCTTACTTTTAAGATAAATACATTAGTATCGTTAAAATTTTGTGAGGTTGAGCAACAAAGAGCGAATTCTCCTCTTCCCAGGGCATTCTACCAATGAGACACATCTCTCTTCTACAGCGCCACAAGGACAGTTACCTCCAAAGAGCTGAGATTTAGAAGCCCACCAGATAGGCAGATAGGATAGAGTTGTCTATAGGATGGAGTTGTCTTTTTACAGGCATAGGAGTGCAATAACTACAGTTGGAACCAAGAATCTGAAAATGGCACTTCAGAATCAGACCCTCACCCACAGGGGTGAATCAGCTGATAGAAGCAACCTAATAAGTTCCTTCTTTCAGACAAGGCCTTACTGGAGACCAAAAGTCTGCTCTTTTCTTTAGTCCAACCTCAGTTGGTCTGCGATTTCCCTGTACTAGTTTTCCCTCAAAGTCTAACATGCTTCACCAGTACATTTCATGGGCTGAGTGAATGACAGCTCATTAACCCTGGATGCATTTGGTGAATTTTTGTAGCACTACACTGTGTTTGGAGAATAAAGTCTTAAAAATATCAGCCCTTAGCTAGATTCAGCGCAGGTGGTATGTAGGGCACAATACATCTCCTTGAAAAACAATCAGTTACAGTTACCTTGTAGTCAATAAAGAGCAACAGTAAAAATTTCTGAAGTGTGATCTGTTATCCTAACACACATGTTTATAGCAGATCAGATGAATCAAACTTTGTCAGCACTTGCAAATAATGCCCAGACTGGCTGCTCCAGATGTAAATACCCACGGTCAGAGGAATGCCATCTTTTTGTCTGCAAAGACTTCTCTGCAAAGACTTCTCATGACTGCAGAGGAAAAGAAGGTGATCAATTCTGATTCAGTGTTTAGAATTTAGAGGTCTTGATTTAGGCAAATGAACCTCATTGAACTAGCTTTCAGAAGGTGGTAGGCTATCCTCTGAGGCCAAATAATATTCTGTTCCTCCTTATGGACTTATAACAAAGAAATCCAAGGTGCAAAAAACCTAAACTGGGTACTGACTGGAACATAGAAGTTCACATTATGGATGTACATGCATAACTGGAAGAGGTCTGGCATCACTGTCTCAAATATTTGTTTTATGGTGATTCACAGCAATGAAAGTTTGAGATCATGAGACTTACTGCCAAATATTTTTCAAGACGTAGTATTAGTTCACATACTTGCAGCCATGCATGGGTAATAATATTTTTGTTGATGTTTCCACTTGCTGGTCAGTGTGTCAGATTTTGTCTGCTTCTTTAAGTTACAGTAGTATATCCTCGTTCTGTTATGTTGTTCTATTACTTTATTATATGATATTGATTTCTACTACTTATTTCAAAGAAATGGTAAATAACTACCCTCTAAAATTCCATGGTAGTCAGCAGTAAAATAATCAATACTTAACTGATTTTGATTATTGAGTAATACTGATTATATTATTAATTACAGTAGTAGTAACAGTGATTACTGAGTAAAAAAATGTTACAAATGTAGCCCATAGAGTACTAGGATAATTCTTTCTCCGAGAAGTGTTTAAAATTACCATTTTTTCTCAGTATTTCAGACACATTCTGACATAATTTTAGTTCAAAGAATCCATCAGTCTGTCATGGAATTTCACAATATTCTAGCGTATTTAGAGCTTCAACCACTGAAGATCATGATCTTCCAGATCTACCTAGAACAAATGAGTTATGAAAAGTCAAGAAGTCACAGTAATGTAAATAAAGATCTAAATCCTTCCCAATGAGAAACAAAGGAGACCATTGAGGGAGCAATATGCTGGCCGTGCTCTCACATAAAACAAATTGGCATGCAGAACATAAAATACAGCAACTTACTGCTAGGTAACTTCTATTTCAGTAAGAGCAGCTTGAATATTTGGACAGGGTTATTCAGTGACAGCACAGTCCACAGAGCCAGCCTGACACTGACTTTGGTACATTTGGCATTGTGAATATCTTGCCAGTAACAGGTCTGCTTCATCGCTTTATTACTTTCTGCTTTCAGAACTTTCCCTGAAGAAAGACTTTTTTTTTTGTCTAAATATTTTTATTCACTTGACATACTCCTCATTTACCTTCATAGAAGCCTAACTCATTTCCCTCAGAGGGGTGACAGAAAGAATTGCATATGCTCTGAGTTCGGTATCCCTTCCTCACCTTATTCTGCAGTGTAGTTCAGGACCCACACAAACCCAAGAATTACTATCCTGACCTATCTTTACGCACCAGAGTCTTGACTCCAATCAAGATGAAGCCTCATGTCATACCTACTCCCAACTGAGTTACACAAGGAAAACTTCTTCTATAAGGACTTCAGCTATGCTTCCTACCTTTTCCTCCCTACAGCCTCACATGGATCTCAAATGGACTCCCCAGTCCATAGGAGCAGTACACAGAAGTCACATAAAACAAGCTGTGATAAAGGATTAAAGAAGGAGAATATGAAAGAGCAGGACTTACCAACATGAGAGCTGAACAGAGATACATAATGGGGTAATATAGCATTATTAGAGAAAAATCAGGTACAGTTCCTTAGGAAAAAATGGGTCAACCTATTTCAGGAAGGATGTTGGCATATCACTGTAAAAGAAGTTCCCCTGCAGATAGAATAAAGAGGTCAAAGTAAAATGCAGGTACTACCTACCTCTCCTTCTGCTGGAGAAAGAAAGTCATGCCTTAGCAGCCAGCCAGACTGACAACTTTGGCATTTAGAGATATCTTTATTTCTGATTGCTATTTCATAATTTTAAGGTATGTCAGATAGTTTGCATTGAGCAAAATATATCTGATAACTCTAGTCCTATTAAAGACAAAGTGAAGTTATCTCCATCTATCAAGTCAAAGTTATTTATGAAGCCTTGAAAATAGCATATCTTACCTGATTATAGCTGTCCGATAAAATCCTGCTAAATGCACTTCAGCAACATGGTGATTATAAAATGAGTCTATGATGTTTGTCCTGCATTTAACCTTGTGTAATAAGTAGTTTTCTGATATATGCTCAAAGCTCTTAGGTAATAACAATTTGCATGTCTCAGACCGAACTGTCTAAAAGTGGACATGTCCACAACCCTGTAAGAAACATGGGACTAGATCAGTTGGAAGAGAAAGACTCTATGGACATCATGTAAGCTTCTTTCTTATATTTTGAAATTCAGCATCTTCAAAAACTTATTTCACTCAGTCTGTCTTCTACATCTGATAGAATGGTATGAAGGAAGAGAATAAGAATCTTTTGCTTCAGTCTCTCTAAATTGTCCTATTCCCAAACCAATTCACCCCGTTCTTCCAAAGATACATCTAAAGTTCACAGTTGGTTGCAAGGCTTTTGTGCTTTGTCCATTATCAGTTCTCAAATCATAATCCAAAGGGGATAAAAGAAAGATCAAGTTAGGATTCCTATTTCAGAGAATCACTGTTGACTGCAGCTCCAGCCATTAGCACAATTTGTTTCCAGAAGTGCTGAGCTCAGTGAGCTCAATTTCAGTGAGCCTTTGCCTGGGGGTAAGGACTGAGCTGCTTCCCTGGACCACCATCAACAAGACTAAGGGTTTTCTATTCTGTTTCCTGTATCCCAGTCTTAATACTTCTGACAGAAGTGGTAGGGTAGAGCTAATTAAGTCAGAAATACTGCATTAATCTCATGTTTCATAATTGCCATTTGAACATCCATGCCTGGCAATTGAGGCTTCACCCAAGGTGCAAGAAATAAAGACAATTAAATAAAAGATATTTCTTCCACATACATAATGATATTCTCACATGTATCTCAAGCAATGTATTAACTATTAGAACTCCAAGGTGGCAAGGACCAACAGAGGCCCTTACTTCAAAGTAGCATGCAGAAATTCCAGTTCATTATCAATAGTTTAAAATCAAAATATCCATAGGCTTAGATATCTTACCAGAGGGTTCATAAACTGGAGACGAAACTGACAATATTGTAATGCTACTGAATACACAAAAATCAGCTTATCTGTCATTATAATTTTGCATTATTCCATTTGTTTCCTGAGTTGTAGAATAACTCACATTCTGTAAGTGAGTAGTATAGAATGCCATTATGTTTCAAGAAAGCTAGTGTCCATAATACAAAGATCCAAGTTCTAATTAAATTTGACTATATCTAAATTTAAAAAAAAATGTTAAATCCACTGCATTGAATAGAAATTGTGAAATAGAAACTCCAGCAAGGTACAAAATCATCAATCAACATTACAGACAATGTCATATCTTTATCAGAGGTACTGATATGGGCTACTCCTTTGAATACCAAAAAGGTATACTTACACATTCTAGTTTTGAGATAGTTTTTATTTTTGTTTGAATAAGTTTCTTTCATGTATTCAGCAGTATGGTAAATGCAGCTGCTGATACACTTTTACAGAGAGAATGTAACATTAAGTAATCTGCTTGCCATATGCAGTAAGATTAAAGCTGTGAGAGAATTCAAAATAGAGGGATTTACAGATTGAGGGAGACTTTGTGTTCTTCTTCCAAATGGTTTCATTTTAGTGTTTTTTCTTCTGCTTTTACTTTCTTGTTTAAAAAAAAAATCATTGAGACCAATCCTTATCTGAAATTCATTTTGAAAGCCTATCCAGCAAAGAAGCAAGCCCAGAATGGACAGAATGGAATAGTCACTGTGATGTAGGGGTGGAAACACTGTTCTCCATTTTATTTTCTGTCCTTAAAAAGTTTGTGTGTAGGCCTTCAAGCTGCAGTCTAAGAAAACAGAATTTTCTGTAGTCCCTTATCTATTACTATTTCTAAGAGTTCAATGTGTCTTGAAGTTTGTCTGGATTGTAATGCTACTACTGAGGAATCCCAATTCTATAGATTCTCCTATTTCAAAATGAGCGTGTGTTGGCTGTGGGAGTGTCTCCAAGATAACAGAAAAGCAAATTTACACCAAACGAAGAGGGTTGATAAAAAAGTGCATTTCACAATCTAATTCCAATATACTGAGCTCTCTTTTGTGTATATGAAAATATTGATAATACATACAAATTTAAAAATTACAGAAGTTCACAGCTGTCTGATATTCTGAAAAATTTAAGGAAAAATTAGAAAAATATTGGATACTGGACCATTGACCAAAAAGGTGAGATTGAATTTATCTCAACCTAGCAAATGTCTTCTCTTGGTCTCACAAAAAATTACATTCTGAACCAGAAAAAAATGAGTACAAGTCCCTACAGTGCTTTGTAAATTATTGTTTTGTGACGGGTTTAAAGGAAAGAAAAAACAAAACCACAAACACACAGAACATAAATGTGACTTCCTTTACCATTATCTGCTGAGGCCCAGTTTCACAGAATCCTGTTTAAAAAGTGCCTCATTTACTACTTTGAAACGTAACTGTAGAGTCTGATAAGTATCTTGGTTCTTAATTGTTCACTCAGTCTTGTTTGTATTAAGAATCTACAGGATCTGGAAAACAGTCACAAACTATAAATTCCACATCAAAATCCTCCCATTTTTATGGTGTGAATACTTCACATGGATAAATGGAGGAGAAAAAAAAAAAAAAAAAAAAAAAAAAAAAAAAAAAAAAAAAAAAAAAAAAAAAAAAAAAAAAGGATGCTCTTGCAGGGGATGGAGCCCAAAGCTTTGCATTTTGCATGCATGAAAGGGAAAGTAGCAAGTAGTTTCCTGGTGTTTTAGTAAACGATAATAAAGCCCAATTCCTCCAAAATGTGTGAACCACCCTTTCCTCATCAGTGGGTACATCCTTTGAAACAAGACCCACTGCCCAGGGTACTACAGCACACAGAAATAATAAGCCACAGAAAATACAAGGTCAATAATCACCTGGCAGGTGACACAGTTCTGCTTTTGAACGTTGATTGCCCAGGGGGATTTCCCCAAACAACACCATCTTCCTCAGTCTTTCCCTCTCACTCAAGAAGAACACAAGATTTATTCTTAGAACTAATGAATGAACCTGAAGGATGCTCTGCCAAGCCATGCAAAATTAACTAGGTCGAGGACTCGGGTGGCTGCAGGGTGACTGTCACACTGACATTTTAAGCAGACTGACTGTAGCACAGCAGCCCTACCATGCCATCCCAAAGATCAACGTTATGGGGCATGTTCATCAAATCACTGAGCATAATTGTATTTCTTTTTATAGCTGTCATGGCTTCTTTCCTACATGCTCACTCCTCTCTCTTTTTCTTCTGTGTTGTTTTTATTATTATTTTGCCTACAAGAAATAAAAGGTTTCTGAAATACTGATTTTTTTCCTTTGTGCAACAGCTCCCTCTAATGTTGTCTTTCTTTTTTTCCCCTCTGTTTCCTGATGGAGGAAAAAACCTTCAAGTTATACTTACAATTTGATGAAAGGGGCTTCTTTGGCCGTTCTTCTGTGTTGTGAATACACGAATACCAAAGTACAACATGACAAGAATTTTATCTAGAGACTTTATGTTCGTCCAGTGAATAGGCTTTGTCAACAGTACCAGTTACAGTGTGATTAAAAAGAGCATAAATGTTACAGAAACTGGCTTCCCTTGAACAGACTCCTTTGGGACTTTTCGATGTTTCAAAGATTTGTATGTGATTTGATGGTAGAGACTGACTTACTGGTAATTTATTTCTTTTTCCTCTTCTAATAACAGCCATCTCTGAGTACGTAAATATCTAAACTGACTAAACATTGCTTGACCAGATCGGCTTATGGATAAGCAGATGTGTTGTTCTGACCTCTCTCTGAGAAGCTTGTAAATAGGAAAGTGCTGGATTAAAAAAACCCAAAGCAAAACTCAGTCACAAACATACCAATTGCCGGTGGTCATTGAGTGATGGTGATGAAACTGCAGAGTAACAGAAACAAGACAGGCCATACAGGTATGGGAAAATGAATTTAGGAAGAACTGTAAAAGAGAGAAAGTTAGACAAAATGAGAGTTAGGAAAAGTAAAGGGTTAGGAAATGCATGATCAATTGTATCAATAGACTTTAAAAGCAAGGAGGTCTCTCGCATTACCCACGTCAGTCTCCTGCACAGTGTACGCCTGAGATCTGAAGGAGGTGGACTTCTTCTCCACAGAGCTCACAAATACTGTGGTTGTGGTTGTTTCCAAATGAACACTGTGGTTCAAAAACCTGTGTTTGTATACACTCAAGGTAATTACATCCAATCTCTTATTTCAGGGTGAAAAGGCTTTTCATCCCCAGGAGTGTCACAAAAAAACAGTTAACATTTGGCCATCCAGTGTGAAGGCTGCTTCAAGGACAAATCAACATGAGCAAATGGTTATAGCAGACCAATGCTCAAAGTCCAAGACAACCATAGCACTTGGCAATTAATTAGCATTCTTGTTAAACTTGGGACAGATCTCTACGGTCTGTTGGACCTAAAGGACCATGTTTTACATTAATTTGTTTCAATTAAGATTTAATAATTTTTGCATTTATTTTTCAAGAGTGTTGTCAGAAAAATACAGTCTTAGGACAAGTTTCTCAAAATTAATCTTGAAAAAATGTAAAAAGCGTACTAACTTCACTGGAAGTCAGTGTTTATTAATTATGGCCAAAATTTTGTACTGGTTATATTTTTGGGTACTTTTAGGAGCCTCAGTTTGAAATGTTGGGGATAATTTAACCGCTAGGTAAAAAGAAGCCTAATGATTAGTGCATTATAATAAAATAATTTGTTTTACTTATTGTTTTACTTATTTGTTTTTACTTAAATCAATAGCTCCACAAGCTCCTCAATTGCCAGTCAAAGCAACTGCTAATTTTTACAAACTCTCACCACCACATATGCTGACATTTTCATTCATGCCGATGTTGTCAGATCTTGTGATGTCAATATGACATTTTAACATGAACCTGAACAAAAATCCAGTGGAGTGTTCAGAGACAGCAACATGAGAGTTTTTGAAATGAAATTTCTGGCCATCATGCATCTGTAAACATAACTTCCTCTCAAAGATGCAAAATCTCCAAAAATTAATGCGTGTATGTATATATTCACACACATACATACACACACACAGACATCTCAGGACAGTCACTTTAGGGTAAGTACAACTGTAAACTAAAACCAAAAAAATGCCTTGAAATGTAGAGAAATTGTGTCTTTAAAGGACATGAAGTTAAAGAGAAAAGTTCCTGATGGTGGACACAACTAGGTTTTCAGCATTTGGTACTGACATCTTCTCGAGTACTGTGCTGGAACATGAAGTCTTTGGTGAGCAACTTGCTGATCCTTCCATGCTTTGAAACAGTAGAAAAAGGGAAGGCAACCATGTTGAAAGATGTATCTGCTCTAATGCAGAGGAGGGAAATTCAACCCATGTTTTTGTGAGAAGGAATCTGACTGAAATACAGGGCACATCTGGGGTTTTTCAGTCTCCCTCAGAGCTGCAACACTGCCAGCTCAGTTGGCCTGTGGGCAATGCGGTACTGAGACACCCTGCAGCGCTGGCGGGGCAACTGGGCGGCTGCCTGCACCCAGGACTAGCCTTAGCAATGAATTGGATTGCTTCTTCCACCTCTTCAAGCTCCACGTAAGGAATATACCCCAGAGTAAGAGTTTGTATTGACTAAAAGCTTAAATTTAGGGCTCAGTTCAAAGCCATAGAAAAGATATAGATATTTGTAGCCATATTAGAGCAATGAATATAAGCCTATGGGGAAAAAAAAGATAAATATTGTTAGTTGCATTTTAGCTGTGAACAGAAAATATTATTCTTTGTGTATTCTGTGCTACACAGGGCTTCCCAGGCAATATTTCTGTGTCAGACAGGTCTCAGCTCTCACTGGGGACAAGCACACTTCTCAGTTCCTGTTTATGTCTTCGAGTTTCTCACCTGCTTAGCTGCATGTTCCAAATATAACTTCAGCTCACACATTTTAATTACCTAAGAACCCAGTTCTCTCAGCACTTCATACTGCATCTGTCAGGTTGTGCAATAAAAAGCTGATCCCCATGCAGTGTGGCCAGGGCAGGAGACCCAGGAGCAGGGGGAGCTCCTCATTGCCACAGGACTCTATGTGGCCAGTTGTTTCTATCTTTATATACGTGCATGCATATGAATCATGTGTATGTGTGTGTGCCTGTTGGGAATACATGCTCAGCCTCGATGCCGGCTGAACCTGGGGTCATGGGGCTGCAGCCACCTCCCCTCTGCTGGACTACTGGCTTCAGCAGCTCTGTGTCAGTATTTCATATTTTGCATCCTTGAAGCATTAACAGAGGAACCACACTCCTGTTTAGGGAGGGCTTGTTATTTTATTGAGTGAGCCTTTGAAGATCCACTGGTTCTCCTTTCCAGAGCAGATTTTCTTTGTATTCTTTTTCACAGAGCTGCCTCAGCCTTTTCAATATACACTGTAATACTAAGCTTAACTGTAGGAGTGAAATAAAAACGGCTACCTTTGCACTTACTTTGTAGAGAGACATATCTTCTTTCTCTCATATTAGGATAGAAAAAAACATTTTACATCATGTGAAAATGAGACATAGGCAGAATAAGATCCAAGATGTCTGAGCAAGTCAACAGATAAAACTATTTATTTCTTCACTCAGTGCTCAATCTCTTAGACAGCAACAAGCTTGCAGTACAGAAAAATAAGCTATGTTGGAGTTCAACAAGAACCAGACTTTTCTTACTTTTTTTTTTTAATTAATTACACTTTTTTCTTCATGTGCAGTGAACTATTGCACAATCTCTTTATGAATCGGTATTTTCTGAAATGGGAAAAACATTTAGCTGTTGAATTTACAACCAGCTGCAGCCAGCATAAATGTTAATGCTGACACCCGATGTGAGTCTCTGATCACCTAAGGAAATCAACACAACAGGCGTGCTTGCTACTCCACATTTGGAATAGCGTTCTGGCTAAAGGTACGATTGTGCAAAGTACTGCAAGAAAGATTTGTAGGAAACTTTGTGGACAATACCAAGATTCAAGAGAGCCTGTGTTACCTAGTGCTTCAGAGTAAATGTTTAAGCATAGATTAATACCTTTCCCCACAAACTGCCTTTCACTAAACCAGTAATCATGAAGCAGCTCTCACTGAAATCTGTTCTCAAGATGACTTTGTACCTGTCTAAACTGAGTCTCTGGCACATGTGTTCAGCTCTGGCAGTACTCCAGGTTTCTGAGCGACCATGAGCAAATGCTGGTAGGGGTATTTACAGTGACTAATATTAGGCAGCTATCTTAGGCTGTACCTGCAAAAGCAGGCAGGATAGCATAGGAGTAACAGATCTGGAGGGACAAAGTGCTGGCTCCATAGCACCTGGAGTTTGGAGGCTTTGCTTCAGATCATTTCAGTGCACTTCTGTAGACTGAGCACCTCCTGGCAGCTAGAGCACTCCTGGACCCCATCTTTTGAGATAGTCTCAAACTTACCAAAAGGAAACTCCTTTGGCTTCCTTTTGGTAAGCCAATGGAGCTTACCTCTCTTTGGCAAGCAGGATTAATGAGGAAATTAATTCCAAAAGCACTCTGCTGACCCAAACTACAATGCTAAGGGAGACACCAGATTACAAAACCAGATTGGGGACCTGAACAGGGAAAGGAAAGAAAAAGACGTTACTGTGTCTCCTTGTCCCATTGGAGGAAACTGTAGAATGATTCTTTTAATTTAGGAGCTTGAACCAGATTCCCAAACGTGCTGCTGTAAGTATCCTTCCTGAGCTCTATGAGGGATCTGCTGTTCAATTAGAATTAAAATACTTCATTTTTTTCCCCTCTTTTTCTTTGTAGTTTGTTTGACTTACTTGTTGGCATCATACTCTGCAACCTCTAGATAATACTTGTCACACATAAATGTGCCTGAACCATAAGCGAGGTATTATCTCTCTTTACATGGTAGATACATTAGCACTCTGTTATATCTGACTGTGGATACCTGCATTAGCTGTCAGCTGGAATCTTTTCTGTCTTCAGAAAAGCACACCACATCAGGTCTGGTTCAAATCTGATATCAACAAAATCTCTTGCTTTTCTCTGAATGTGCTGTTCTCCAAATCCCACTTCAGACAACATCCAGGATGAGCTGAACAGAGGGACGCTTTAGACAGTTGGTTCCTATCGTTGCTAATGCTGCTGCTGAAATAAAGGTGGCATTATCGTCAGATGGGGCTTTTGGCAGAATGATTCCTTTCTAGATGCTTGAGTTTAATTGTATCTGTTCCCACTGAGGTCAAGGCACCAAAAAGCTCTCATCTCTGGTTCTCAAACCCATAATTTCTTCAGGTAGCTGGGGGGGTATGGGAGTGTACGTATTGCAGCAGTTTGTGCAGTTCCACATACACACACTGCATTGTCTACATTATAATAAAAAAAATAATTACTGCTGTATTTAAATAAGAAGCTTTCTACTGACAAGCTGCCTTAAGCGTTTTCTGAAAGTGGGACTCTGTGTTCTACCCATGAGAAATGGACTACTGCAAGGAAATGAGTAAGATAAAGCAGTACACACTGAAAAGCAGTGAGATACTGACACCCCTGTGTGCTTCACATGAATGTTTGCCTCTTCATCTCACAGTAGGCAAGCATGCTGTGGGACTACTGGACTCAGTACAAACAAGCAAAAATTATATCTACAGAAATTACCCGTAAAAGGAAGATAACCATATACGAACAAGTAGCTAATAAACAATGTGCTGGTAAAAACAGCATCAGAATATACAGCATTAACATTAAGCTTTGTACAACCCACAGTTTTGGGGTGTGTTTCAGATGCCTACTACCAGTGTCAGAATTGGGATATACACAGGAAAAATATGATGTCAGAATGGTTTCAAGGCAATTTCATACGTGTTTGAAGAATAAAGATAACTGTAATGGTCATAACCTAGGAATTAAGAAAAAGCCAGGGAAGTTGCCTAGTACCAGGTATAAATGTTTTGCTCCACCTACAGGAGTTAAACAGCAGCTGTAGCAACATGAATATCACACAGATGTCTCTAGGAGCTTCCTGAACTCTAACTGCCAGTTAGGATTGACAGAACCAACAAAAATCAGGCGTAACCGATGTGCAGCTATTTGCCCTGAGAGACTAAGAAAAGACATAGTCGATTAATAAAATTGTCTCATACCTCTTTAGACAGCTAACCCTTGCTGTGCATTAAAGACTTCTTACCTAGTGTATTTTGGCACCACATCAGAGAATTACTCTCTAAATATAATGCAGCATATAGACAAAGTTAGCTTCGATTTTTATTGCTTTCCCCAAGGTCGGTGTTCAGTGTTTCTCCACACAATAACAGGGAGTCATGGGACTTTACCTCTGCCCCTCTAATCTCCACTTCCTCCTCTAAACATACAAATTAGGAATACAGCCAGAATAAAGGAAATGCTGACTTTAAAATGAAAACTGATTTTTATGTCCTGGATAAAAGAGGACACATTCAGTTTCAACATAAAGTTATTTATTAAATCAAAGGCTTTAAATAAAATTTTTAAATTTACAAAGAAGTTTTAAAAGAAACTTGTACAACGGACATTTTCTGTCTTTGGAATGAATTATGCATAAGCTTTTGTACAGGTCTCGTAAACAGGTCTTTTGGATCGTGATGTGGAAGAAGGCCATACGTTAATATAAAAAAAAGGACAAGAACTACAATAACTCAGACCATTGCTGGCTAATACCACCCAAAACATTTTTATCAACTCAACCTTTCCAAAAAACTGCGGAAGTTAGGCTTTGCTGAGAAAGTTAAGATCACTGACATCAATGATATTTTTTAATTTGGCAGTCAGTTTGCAGTAGATGAAGCTGAGTAATCAGTAGATCTGGTCCAAAATAAGAAACTCTGCACTTGAAATATAGCTTGAACTTACGGTTTTAAAATTTGGAATAGTTAAGAATTTTCATAATCTGCTCTGTTTTATAGCTTTTTGTTCAAATTTAGCTGAATACTGAGCATCAAAAAATCAGTTCCTTTTGTACAGATGCAAAAATCCTCTGCTGAATTTGCATAACTAGGTTTATTCTTTCTGCATAATTTTCTTGGAAGCTTTTCTTCTTGGTGAAAGAAAATACCTACAAAGAGCGAGAAAAAGCTCCGTATTATATAGAAGAGATCTGAGTTCTTCCACATTCCAGCTAAAAGTTTTGGTGGGGTTTTTTGCATATGCAGTTAGGACCTGGCGCATCAAGGGACTTAAGCTTTGATATTCAGATAAATACATCTTTTGTTGTTTTAAATTCAAGGAGATTTTAGTGAAATTCTGACTACTTCTTAGGGAAAAATAAACATATTGGACACATGTGCTTCTGTACTACTGAACTACCTAGAACAGTTTCATGACTAGTCATGCAAATTTATTACTTTTAATGTTTTTTCATCTATCTGCAGCCCTCTAAAATAGCCAACTCTAAATCTTAGAATTTCCTTATGGCTCAGGACTCTGAAACAAACTTCAACATTTCAGTTTTGTGCATGAGTCTACTTTAACTTCTTTTCATTTAGTTACTATAGGCAGTCTACCTTACCACAAAGGGACATGCAGGATGTTGCTTGGTAAATTTAAAAAGTTCTGCAGAGAATTAAGCTTTCTTTCAGACTGGTGAATTGTATTATTTATGTTGATACCATAAAGGCCCTTGGGGGCTGATTTACAGAAATCAGGCCACATGTTATGGTAATCTTCCAAAAAGGTATCAGCTTCTTCATGGGATTACCAGAGGGAAAACAATAATCTAAATCTATATATATTCAAAAAACCTGTAATGCTTCAGGTTACATTTATATAATAGTAAGTAATAAAAGCATGCTTTTACTAGAGACAGTAAGCACAAACTGAAATAAGAGAAATTCCGTTTAAGCGGTAGAAAGACCTGATTACTGTAAGAATGATTGAACACTGGACCTGGTTAGCCAGGTAGATTGTGGAGTTTCCAACTTCAGCTTTGACTAGGGGGTGGGAGTAGGGACCTCCATAAGCACCTTCTAACTCTAGCCATCCCTTCAAAGTTAGCCACTTTAAAGAAGTAATCCAACAGAAACATTTAAAAATGAAATAATTTTTCTTTAATGTGCAACTAAAATAGGTAAGATGTTAAAAAATACTTCACCAAAAACAATATAGTGGTTATATATTTCAAAAGAGAGAATTATCCCTGTTAAAATAGAGATGTATTTTATATGAAATTTAATCTTACACTTTAAAAATAAGTAATAAATATATAGATAGCTACAGGAAAATACTAGATAAAATAATGGGACATTAATAAAAGAAGTAATAGAAACTGTCGTGCTTACACACTTTTTGTAGGATCAGCTATAAATCCTTTTGAGGCACTTGTAGTAAGAAAAAAGAGAAGATTTTAAGCCTTCTGTGTCAAATTCAATTCACCCAAAGATATTTGAGACTAAATATCATTGCACCTAATCCTGCTGTAGACTTTGATTTTTATTTTGAATAACAGCCTTGTGGCTTAAATATTCTAGTGGCCTAAATATCCATTTATTCTTAGAGGTCTGTAGTAGTTGGACAAGAAGTAAGAAGAGTAGATTTGGCTTTCTGTCAAGCATCCATTGGAAAAAATTGCCTGAATCAATGTAACAAGAAATAAGGTGGATTAACTAAGTCTTCTGGGGTTTTTTTTGGATGGTTCAGCACTACTGATGAAAGCGAGGAGCCTTCTGCTTCAGAAGAAATTGAAACTCTTGACTTCCCATTTAAAGTACTTGAACTTGAATATTCTTTCCAGTTACCAAATGGCTTTTTCTTTTGAAGGTGGCTAGTAGGCATGTCTCTCAATGATGTTTCTCCATCTTCATTAATCAAGCAGGTGAACAGAATGGTCCTAAGGTACAATTTTCTGCTTTTGTTTGGTTGGGTTTTTTTGTTTTGTTTTGTTTTTTTCCTGTCCCCTCAACCTGCACCCCAAATCCATGGACATCTGCAGTTGCCTTCCTGTCTTCAAAAGTTTTCAGCAATTAAGCTTCACACCAGATTCTTGAGACCTAGATAAACATCTATGACAACTGATGCCTGGCATTCCTGGGAGACAGATGACCAGGCACATAATGGTTAGCTTTCCTCTATGCGTGCCAAGCTTTATCAGCTCAGATGAGAGACATGATGCTCTGAAATTTGACTCTGTTACTCACACAGGTTTGTGCTATGCAATTTAGGCATTCCTTATAGTTCTAGCTGACACCATCTGTCACTGAAAAAAGACATAGTATTTGACAAAGCTCTTTACAGTTGCCATTTTGATGGTGCAGAAAATAGAAAGTGGATGTTATATCCTTCATGTGATGTATTAATTAAAACACTTCAATTTAATGAAAAGGTTTGTCTATGTATACTCATCTATAAGCTAAGAATTCCACTCTATATTGGAATAATCTAACAAGAAATATTTGGGAAATGGATCATTTTCACATCCAAAGTTTTGCCATATGTTTCATTTAAAGTGAGATCCCAAGGCAGTATTCAGTTCATTGAGGATCTTATGCTCTTGCTGCTTGGGACGTATTTGCTTCCTTTTCTCTCTTGGATCAGTGAAAGCATTTGTACATTTTGATTCTCTTGCCACCTTGCTTGGCTAGAGAGGGGCAGTTTTGTCACTCAGTTTCCATGGATTTCCAAGTGCTATAGTAATTTATTAATAAAATTATTTTCATTCTTTTTACCAATTTTAACAAAAACAAACATAAAAAAGAGTAATAAGAAATGGTTTGAATTTGTATCTTTCTTTTTCTGAAGCCCTGAAGTTCTCACTGCATTATATATTGCTTCCTCACCTTATACCCTTAGATGTGATCTGGATAGATACTTCAGAGCCCAACTACTCAAATTTTAAAATGTATATGAGTGAGAAAGAAAAGAAATATAACAAATTTCTTTTTTCCCCTAGACTCAAGCTTGAATACTCAATATTTTGCCCTATATTAGGTCTGTCACAAATGCAAATGTAAACACTTAGAACACTTTACAAAGCAATACATATAAGGAAAACATACTAAAGCTGCCCTGACATTGCTATTATAACCTCTATTCATGAAGAAAGTATAAAAATGACCGTCATATGCATCTGTGTTTGGAGACCAGTAAAAACACAAATACTAGTCACCTAAATTCTTATTTCTCATTACTGTTTATTGCATTTTTTTCTCTCATATAGAAGAAAGGCAACCATAAAAGAGAGAGAGAACTGATACTATTTGACAGACAGTCTCTTGACAGACCCTGTTTTGTTAGTTTGGAAACAGAAGGTAGCTGGTGTAGCTCTACTTCAATAAAGCCCCTTATGGCTTCCAGCTGTTATCGGTATAATCAGCCTTTCTGCAGGCAAGAAGGAGCTTCCTGCACTCCCTCCCTGGTGCCAACTGTGTTCTACAGTTAAAGCTGGACCCGCAGCAGCACACACCTGTGTGTAGCTGACATGCTCATTTTTAAATCACACGCATTATGTGCCTCCCACAGGGAACAATAGTTCCTGAAAAATAATCCAATCAGACAGAGCAAGTAACTCCTATATGAAACAAATCTCCCTATATTATCACGCACTCAAGAAAGAGTGGAGACCAGGCTGCAGCTTTCAGCGTATGGAGCTGAATCATTTGATCACAGGATATTGTCAAAGAAAGGAGAAGCTTTGACCAGCTTAATTCCAGCCTTGAGATATCATCAGCCACTATCTGGTCTTTGTAACAAAAAACTTGCAGAAACCGAGGAAAAAAAAAGAGACTGAAAGTTTCTTCGGGTTACTGTGGATTGAAGCAAGTTTTCTTTTATAGAGACATTTTACAGTATTTGGTGACCTCTAGTGGACAGAATTACATTTACAAGTCTTCCGAATGAAAAATATATTCTGTACCTATTTTCAGCAAAGACTGCAATGCAACCTGATCGACTTCTGATCGTTTGACTAATTATTTCACAAACTAATCCCCAGCTCCTAAATTTGTATGTCCACTTCTAATTGTGAACCTGCTAAAATGAAAAATAGAACAAATTATTTTTTATAAAAAGTCTGCAAGATGAAAACAAAATTCCTGAAGGAATCATTAGGAATTGTAATAACAAAACCAGCTCAAAAATATTAAAAGAATGTGAAAACTCAGGCTACTGGTCCTCAGTTTTTCAAAGGGAACTGTAATGTTGCAAAAATCATGTTTGAATTATGTAAAATTATTTTTCTTTACCAAGGTAAACTAGGCCACTTTCTAAGGAAATTCACCTTAAAAATCATAGCTACCAAGTGCACTGTCACAGTACCATGTACATTTTTCTCCTGTTTTAGCACTATCTGTAGTGTAAACAATCATGTCAGCATAGAATGGGAATGAATTGTACAGTCTCTTTCGAATTCTTGTATTGAAAATTACAGATCTTTCCTTATGTGCTCTGTATGTGGATACTTCTTCTCCTCCTTGCTTTCTTAGACTCCTTGTCCTTCCTACTCTCTCCTGTTCCTTGATAAGTCTCTCTCTCTCTCTCTCTCTTCCCAGGCATAGGAAGTACTTTTCCTTCACCTGCACTCCACTATGGGTGCACCCTGGGGATCTTGGGGTGAAAGGTCAGGAAATTATCTTCTCTTACTTTGTTATTATACCATAACCATTATTTTATTGTTTGATTATTCAGGTTAAAAGAATTATTCAGTTCACATGGCTGGTATCAGAAAATAACTTTTCTGACTGAGCATTTTATTTATTTCTCTATTACAGCAACCAGTGATGGTTGGCAGAGAAGGTTGATAATTGTTGGATTTATGTTTAACTACTGAGAAAAAAGAACACCACTTGCTCTTGTCAGTAAAATCATCAGTGTCAGTAAAATAATCAGTGAACCTAATTCTCCAAATTATCATTATATTCCCTCAAGAAAGAAAAATGGGATGGAGTGGAAGAGCAGATCAGAAATGTCTGTGAATTCCTTACAGATGTGATAATATTGTTGTGGAGCCGATGGATAGTGTACAGCAAGCAATAAATTGTAAGAACTTCATAGCCAGTAAAGTCTGACTCATACTGGCTTCCTCATCATGCAATTCATTACGTTGGCACACTCCTGACCACTTCCATCTCATTCAGCCTTGTTTACCTCCCTCTCAGATGTTTCTAATAATTTGGCTTTTTTTTGCTAAAAATAATAACAGTTTAAAAAAATCAATCTCTGATCCACCGCTTGACTGCAGTATTTCCTGCCATGCCCTGGAGGAGCATCCAGAACATAAACTCCCCTGATAGGCAGTAATTTAGGCTACTTCAACAAAGATAGGAGAGATGTTTTGATTCAGACTTCCAGTGAGCCATGCAGAGGTGTCTCATAGTCTTTAATTCCTTCATCAAGACAGCAGCACAATGCATCAAAGGAATACAGATTTAGAAGGTTAACCTTGTGACACACTGAGTCAGAGAACTGCTGCTACTTCTGGAAGTTTTCTGGTTTTGTAACAACCTTCATCTGCCCTCTGGGTACAGAAGCAGGTGTTTTATGCAAACCAGTTGCTTGTGTCCCTCCCTCTGTGCTTTGAGCTGTCCTCACCTTAGCTTCTGCTAAGCTGTTTCAAAGTTGAGAGGTTTTTCACTTTGGTTGTAACCCTAATGCGAGCAGTTGCCCAGCCAAAAAAAAGCAAACTCCTGCAACAATCTTTACCTTTTTTTTTCACCAATAAACTCACTGTGTCCTGCCATTGAGGAAGACAACTTCATATATACTGAATTTATCCAAACATTTCTTTAGAGATAGTTTCACGTTCAAAAGTCCCTGAAAACAGCATCACACAGTACAACTAATTTACCCTTGTGACAGTCTTAGGTAGAGACAAAGCACAACATCATAATATGAAATTTACATCATTAGTAGGAGTGTGAAAATACTGCAGTCTACCTTTCCATTAGTTATCTCCATAGGTATATATAGAAATACACTTACTGCATAGAACTGATCTCTTCCTCATCTTTTACATCTGAGATTTTCCCAAACCTGAAGCAGGAGTTTTAGTAGTCAATCCAAAGTTTCACATATTTTTAATTAAATACATATCATATTCGTCACTGCTTAGGACTTACCCACCCTTCTGTGTAAGTAGCTCATTCTACCATTTGGTGTAGGTAGCTCATTCAGTGGTAAATTTTGACCTATGTTAGCTAATATTTGTTTATTTCACCGTTATTCTGTATTTCATTACGTATTTTGTGGCATTGCCCTTCCTCAGCTTTACCACAATGAACACTGTCTTTGCTCCTGCTGGGTCAGGCTTGCTGGTTAACCTTCTGGTCCCATATTGTGAAAACAGTAAGACTGCACAAATCACTACCAACATTTGCTCCATTCAGTATGGTAAAACACTTGAGAAAAGATGTGCCCTGGGCAGCCACAGAGCAAATAACTGGAATGGCTACCAGATAACTTTATTCCCTCTCTATCAGGAGAGAACAACAAGCATGCAACTCATCTTTCTGAGCTAGTTTGTGAACATAGTCAATAAGCGCTCTTGAAAAGACTTGCAAAAGAAATCTGAGTATTTGTAATAATTCATCTAGTATATGACCTGCTACCAGCTGTAAGGTTAGGATAGCTGGGCAAAAGACACTGCAGTGCAGAAAAACTGGTGTGCAGTAATTTGTCTATTACCTTCAATAATAAACAGCCACTGGAACAAACATATCCACTAAAAAAAAGTTAGGAAACACAAATGAAAGAGAGACTGCTATTTCTAACACTGTAGTTATGCCTCGTAAATGCATGCATACTTTTTATGATAAGACACACTTAACAGACTTACAACAACCTACTCTACCCTCCTATGGACTGTTCAGAATTACTTTGGTGATTGTATGGAATATGACGGATTTTAATTACTGTAACGTTTGCCTGCACTATGACTGAGCACTCAGACCATATAAATTTTAATAAAATTATGTGGAGGCACTGGGATCTAACAAAAAGACCACTGGACCAAGACTTTGAATTCAGTTCACAGCTCTTCCACTCCATCTCTCCTTGACAACCCAACATGTGACAGCACTTCTGAGGACAACCCTGAGAAACAGGTTGTGTTTCTGCATTCAGAAGGCATTACCAGCGAATGCTTTTGGAGAGGCACAATGCCATCATCAGGTGACCTTTGGCTAAGATGTCTGATTGCACCCATTTGGAAAGAGCCATTGCTGAATACAGCCACTTAAGGATAACATATAGATCTTTGAAACAACTGATACAGTCTGACAAGGTACAAAAATACCTTTGCACTTCCAGTGGAAGACCTCACAAAATCCAATAAACTGTTGGACAGTGCAGGCTTCTGAAGACATTAAAAGAATAAATGCTCCCTGGCTAATCCAATCACAAGAAGCAAATGCTACAGGAGACTATTTGCTACTACAGCAGTCTGTGAAAGATGAGATTTTGCTTAAGGGGAAGACAGAAGTTATTCTAATAGATTCAAGCAGTGACATCATGAGCAAATTTTATTCTACCTAACTTCAGATGTCACCATGAGAAAAATATTAATTTTAAGGGTGCAATTCATCTGAGCTGTTTTAAATGCGTGCCCAGATGTTAGAAGACAAACAGCACCTTGGAAGTGCATTTTTTTTAACAGCTATTAGAGGAGTCTTGGACGAGTTGCTCAGGCATATGGGTCTACGTGGAAGATATCTGCATCTGATTAGGTAAATCCCACCCCAGAAGACTGAATCTTATTGCATCATAGAATCATAGAACAGTTTGAGTTGGAAGGGACCACTAAGGTCACCTAGTTCAACCCCTTTGCAGTAAGCAGGGACATCTTGCACTGTATCAGGTTGTCCAGAGCCCCATCCAACCTGAACTTGAATGTTTCCAGGGTCAGGGCATCTACCACCCCCCTAGGTGGGAGAACTTGATAAAAGGCTCTTCTAAATCAAGCCAAGAGAGCCCAGACAAGTACAAAAACACAACTCAAAAGAAACATTAAACAAAACAAAAGGTACAAATGATGTAGTGAGATACAACAGATTCACTGTTCAAGCTCCCAAAATTCTGATGTAACAGCTAAACACAGGAAAAGACTTAAGGAGAGGAATGATATGATGACACTAAATTAGCACTCTTCAATGTGTATTTGTGTATTAGGAGGGTTTTCTGGAGGACAGTTAGGTGACAGATGGAAACAGAAGACAAATTTTTTAAAGTCTAGTATTGTAATAAACCCTGCTTAGACAACATGTCAACAGCAAGCGCTGCAAAAGAACCAAAATAATTAAGCAGCATGTTAATGTTACTGCATCATAGATAAGGCATCTTTCTTTCAGTGAGAACCTGCTTTTGCTTCTCTTCCAGAAAAAGAGTACCACCTGTACAAACAGACAAAACCTGATTGATAAAATGAGGCACTGCATATGCAGTAATGTTTGGCCACTATACTATGTCTTCCTGGAGCTGGCAGTAGCACATTACTAGGCTGAATGAAGGACTAGTGTCTGCTACCCGCGTAAATCAGACCAGCAGAACAGTAACGGGCAAGACAGAGAAGCGGTTAAAATAATCCCAAAATAAGAACCTTCCTCTAACAATTCAAAGAAGAAGAGGAAGTATCAGAGGCTATACACAGACAAGCAAGTGTGGGTCTAACCAGCAAGTAGGTCTTTAAATATGAAAAAGAACAAACAACAATTTTTGAGATATCTTGTATGAGGTAGTTACAGAGCCACAAGCAATAATGGAAATAAAACCAAAGACTTCATAGATAAGAGCAGTTGCATTGTGTACCTGGACAAGTGAAGCTAAAGCTAGAACTTAGGACACAGGTGGGATGACAGATCAGAACTGGTATACATGAACCACAGCAAGGATTGATTCAGCAAGATCCCACTCAATGCGAGTGTCAGCAGTAACAGTGCAGGCTATGTCTGTGTTTGACATAGCAATGTAAGCAAGAGAGGGCATGCTGGTCAGAAAAAAACACATAGATAAAGGACTGTGCAGCAGACTGACATCCCCTACACACCTAGCAACATCTGCCCTCCCAAAAGTTTGCAAACAAAATTTTCTAAAAACAGTAGTTGTCAATATGAAATGGAGAAATCATCTTGATATCCAAAAAGTGAATTCTGAGTAGCAGAAAGAAAACATCAGAAAGAGAAACCAAGTAGTTATTCTGCATATATCAGGATAGTCCGTGGCACCAGTGATTTTCCTAAAGAATAAATGGTTTTTGTGGTTTTTTTTCCAGCATGAATTTGCCTCTTTGCTTTCACGCAGGATGCAGTTCATGGGGCACAGTGTAATAATGAATCCTGCAGATCAAACAGACATGGATGTTTCCGATGTATAAACAACAGCCTGCAAAAAGCTGGAATTTGAACTCGGTCTCCTGGATAATCTGTTAAACCACTGAGCTTTTGGTTTAAAGAGACCTGGAAGTCATCATCAGTTCACATCATCCAGAACAGCGGAATGAGAACAGGCCACAACTTCCAGCTAAAAGTGTTTAAAGCAATCAGACAGTTACTAACTATATTTTATTTCTGGCAGCAGTGCATTTCCTCCAGAGCAGACTGAGTTTTTAAACCTGTAGCAGTACTTGCAACCTGTTTTCATTGTCTCGCACTGAACAAGCAACAATGCTACAAGCCTCTTCTAGGAGTTTTCAACTGCCTGCTAGTGTTTCTGCAACCTCCCTTAGGGAAGTCATGACGCTGCTCATTGTAATTAACATTATCTTCTCCCTTCAAGTTACAGCTCTTGGAAAAACATTTTTCTCTAACTGCTAAAACATTTTGCTTTTCCTTTTTGGAGTCTAGCCAGGAAATGGTAAAAGTGATATAGGAGAAGAAAGGGGAGGGGTGTTTGTGCCACACTAACAGGCTTGGCATGTGTTCAAAATGGCAAAAACTTTGTATAAGAGCTTTTCTTTAAAAGCAGTAGGGTTTAGATCAAATAAACAATGATGGATTGGTATAGCCCCATCAATCTTCTTTTCTCCACAACTGACTCCACAATTGATGATAGAACATGATGGACAGATGGCAGAGACAGATGTCCAAGCTCTAAATTTCTTAACATCAGTGCCACAGAGCTCACTGATGCCCATGATCTTTTATTCTAGTCTTTATAGATTCTGGCCATGCATCTGCTGGGCACTACATGAGCTCCACGCTTGTTACTCACCTTAACTAGTTTCTTTTTTCCTGCTCCTAGCTCACGCCTTTAAATCTGCATAAAGGAAACACAAGGACTCTCCAGTAGCTGTTGTCTGAGCAATTACAAGCAGCTGCTTCTCTTCCCTCCATTATGCTGGTATGGGCCAGGAGATGGAGTCCCAGATAATGTTACAGGAATGACAAGTTTCTAGACTAGCAGGGAAAATTCCTTGACACAGGGAAATTTAAGATATTCAAACTCTTTGGTCCTTTGTATCTTGGGTACAGAACATATGAAGGTTTTCTTGAACATCCTTGGGACATCTCCCATGTTCTGCAGGTGAACAGTCCTGCTGCTTTCAGACAGAAAAAGTTGTGTTCCTTCACCACATGAGTGACTGAATTATTTTGACACTTACCAGAAGTTTTATTTTACTAACCAGGCAGAAAAATTGCATGTCCCCAATACTTCCCTCAGCAAGAGGTCTTTCGTCTCAGTAGTATTAGGCTTTCATACCTGATAATATTCCACGGTGGTAAACAGATACAACAAGGTCAAGTGCAAAATCTTTCAATGGCAAGAATGTCAAGGGCAGAACTACTTAAGATTAATTCATTTGGCCTTATCATTGCAACAGCTAGAAGGCTGTGGTTGGTACTTAGGCACTTTATATTATGGACAAGGGCCAACAGAGCACTCTGAAGAACAGAACAAATCTGTTTAAAGTGAGATGTCTGTTTTCTTCCAGCTTCTGAGATGATGTACGATATGGTTTAGGCTACTAGCCCAATAATGCTATTCTTCCCAGAAAACGCTTACCTTCTACTTAGTCATTGACAACAGTGCTGTAGTATGTGAGCTGGAGATGTGCTTAAGGAATGGCAAGAGGTTGGGGAGTTCATGCCTGAAAAACCTGGAATGCATCTCTCTTGGGTGACCCAGACATACGGAAACTCTAGTGAACCACAGCTCTCCCAGAAGGGGCTCAGTTTGCTGAGTTATGCAGCTGTATACTGTGTCAGGATGCTCTGTTCTCTTCTCACCTGCTGAAAAATAAAACACTGTAGAAAGAAGGGTCAAAATTTTTATTGCCATGTTATTGGACACAGTGACCTAAGAGAGTCTGAAAATGATGCATAATTCTCAGTCTGTGAAGTTCATCCCTATTAAAAAGAAAGAGACAAACACAATTTATGCATTGTGATAAATGTTCTGCTGCTCAGCAGAGATAAATAACCAGCTACCTGTTCTATGAAACAATGTGACATTTGTATGCTTTTTTATTGATGAAAAATCCATCCCTGGTCAAAGTTCTATCCCTCCCAGCTTTGGGATGTCCTTCCAAAGGTAAATGAAGCATTCCAGCTACAGCTCCCTCAGGTTACAAGTTTTTTAATGGGTTTAGAATAAAATAGCTATGCAGAATTGAAAATAAGTTTTCCTTTCCTTTCAATGCAGTTTTTTCAGAAACTACATTTAGGTACAATATTCCTATCCAACTCTGATAGCCATGGTATAAGCAGTCCAAAATGTCTTTTTAGAAAACAGACTAACATAATTATCAGAAACTGCTTCCCAGAAGAAAATGAAAGAGCAAATGTATTCCAGGAGAGATTTCAGAAAATGCACATGCTAAAAACATCTGAAGTAGATTTGCAAACCTTGAGATGTTTCCTTTATACATGCTTTTATGCAGTGACATGCAGAAGAGACAGCTTTTGAAGGTCAGGATTAGAAAGTGGAACTTTCATTTTTATTGGTGAATATTTGCTCACTGAAACACTGTCTTTGACTCATTGGGTTTTCATCAGTGTGAACAAGTAATTTACAATTTTGTCCCATCTGAATGAGCCACATATCTTCATGAAGTAAAAGCTTTCTGAAATAAACCATTTCAGAAACTTTCACATTATTAGCATAGATTGAAGTACACCACTTGTCTGCTTGTATATCTGTAATTTGACAAAAGGTGGTTCTGCAGTTTCTGTAGATTATTCATTTGAACAGTACTTTCGGGTCATTGACCAAAAACCACAGTTCAGTAAATAGATGGTAGGCTGTACATACATTCCTGGCAAATAAGTGCTATTCTGCTTGTAAGTGCGTGCTGTTACTACTCAAGCCTTGAAGTTAATTAAAAGACCACATGCATCATTTGTCACCATTCAAATTACCAATTGAACATTTTATTCAAATATTATGGTATTTTTACCAAATCACTTCACTAAACATAGAATCATAGAATCATAGAACAGTTTGGGTTAGAAAGGACCTTAAAGATCATCAAGTTCCAACCCCCTGCCATGGGCAGGGACACCCTCCACTAGACCAGGTTGCTCAAAGCCTCATCCAGCCTGGCCCTGAACACCTCCAGGGATGGGTCATCCACAGCTTCTCTGGGCAACTTGTGCCAGTGTCTCACCACCCTCACAGTGAAAAATTTCTTCCTAATGTCTAGTCTAAATTTACCCTCTTTTAGCTTATACCCATTACCC
>VZTO01011733.1:28761-45681 GCA_013400615.1 Syrrhaptes paradoxus
AGGTCCCTCTGGATGGCATCCCTTCCCTCCAGCGTGTCCACCACACCACACAGCTTGGTGTCATTGGCAAACTTGCTGAGCGTGCACTCCATCCCACTGTCCATGTCTCCAACAAAGACGTTAAACAACACTGGTCCCAGTACTCACCCCTGTGGAACACCACTTGTCACTGGTCTCCACTTGGACATTGAGCCATTGACCACCACTCTATGAATGCAGCCGTCTAGCCAATTCCTTATCCAGTGAGTGGTCCTTCCATCAAATCCACGTCCCTCCAACTTAGAGACAAGGACGTCACGTGGGACTGTGTCAAAGGCTTTGCACAAGTCCAGGTAGATAATGTCTGTTGCCCTTCCTCTAACCACCAGCACTGTGGCTCTGTCGTAGAAGGCCACCAAATTTGTCAGGCATGATTTTCCTTTGGTAAAGCCGTGTTGGCTGTCGTCAATAGCCTGCTTGTTTTCCATGTGCCTTAGCATAGATTCCAGGAGGATTTGCTCCATGATCTTGCCAGGCACAGAGGTGAGACTGACCGGCCTGTAGTTTACTGGATCTTCTTTATTTCCTTTTTTAAAAATGGGGGTTATGTTTCCCCTTTTCCAGTCTGCAGGAACTCCACCAGAGTGCCACGACTTCTCAAATACGATGGATAGTGGTTTGGCAACTTCATCTGCCAGTTCCTTCAGGACCTGTGGCTGTATCTCATCAGGTCCCATGGACTTGTGCATCTTCAGGTTCTTTAAATGGTCTCAAACCTGATCTTCTCCTACAGCTGGCAGTTCTTCCTTCTCCCAGTCACTGCCTTTGCTGGTTTTGCTCTTCTCCTTTTCTTTTATCATTTTACTCAACTTTAAATTTATTGCTAATTTTTTGTTTCCTTCTTACTCAGATAATCCTGTTTATTTCCTTTCTTCCCCTCTAACTTAGGTTCTGTAAAAGTTACAGTTTTCTATCATTTCTTAGATTTTTTTTTCTGAATAGGCTTTACTAACCTTAAATGCGTTCTTTTGTAATTTGTTGTGATATTTTATGAACTTTATTCAATATCTGGTTTTACACTTAACTTGCTTTTCTTAATAATTTTTTTTTCTTATCTTCAAACAATAATATGCATCTTTCTAGTATCAAATCAAGTCTGCTCTCTGACAACTTTTTGCAAAATTTGGACACTCCTAACAGTTGCCTAACTCCTCCTGTTTGTGGTAGGTTCACTATTCTGCACATGTGGTGGTTTTATTCTGTCTTTTCCATAGTGCTGATAAATTATATTCATGCCTACTCTGACTCTGAACATACTTTCTAAGAGTCACATTTTAAAAAGCTACATGTATCACTTCCTTGTGAATCTTCAGCTTTACAGAACCTAATTTCCTCTTCTCAAGGTATTTTGGGGTTAATTAAGAAACATGCTTTACTGACTGGTTTTCAGATACTGAAGACTCAAAAGTCCTACCAAAGCCACTAGAAGCTGTGGGGATTCAGCATCTCTGTCAGTCCCTGAAAAAAATGTTCTTGGCAACATCTCAATTCATCACTTATAAAGTCTGTCATTTTGTCACAAATAATGTCTGCTTAAAATCTGGTCTAGGGCATTGATCCATCAATTTTCACTTAGCAATTTTCCACTTCTTTTCCATTTACTACTTTCTTCCTCTTCAGCCACCCAGTCTATCTTCATCCGTCATTCCAGCCCCAGGTCTGGCCTCTGGATACCACAGGAGGGGCACCTCTGCCAAGATTGAGAGAATCCATTATAAAATCTTTAATCCTGATTCCCTCTTCTCCTCCCCCTTCCTGGCTGTCACGGTCGGCATTGACTCTTCCTTCAAAACAAACTGCTCTACTGCATGAGTAGAAAAACATTCTGAGGTGACACTTGTCCGTGAGACCCTCTTTGGGCTCTTACCATGGAGACCACAGTGAGTATCTTTCTCTTGAGCTAAGGAAAATAACATATGCCTGCAATATAACCAAGGTTTAGATAACCTAGGCTACACCACACCTTACTGTGTTAACCTCTGTGACTTCACAAACCAGTCCTTAGCAATCACTAATTGCTGAACATCATTGCATTTACAAGGCCTTAAGGTGACTTCTCAATTCACTACAAGTTTTTAATTAGATAATGTCTTTAAGATTTTTAAAAGCTGTATCTCTGCTTCAGCCAGATCCATCTTCCTTTTTTTTTTTAATCTTCCACGTAAACCCAAAGTGGTATAACACGGACAAGTAATCTCTAAGACTCATTTCCATCCTGCTTGTTTTTCTTTTTATGTGGGAAAATATTTTCATATCATCTCCAAAAGGTGCTTAGAAAAAGATAGAAAGACTCTCAAAGCCAGTCTTATACCACTTATTTATTTGATGTTGCTTCTTACTGAGTCTTCCCTCAGAAATGCTGAAAAACCTTTGACTCCTCAGCCAGGATTTAACCCAGCCCATAAAGCCCAACCACACCACACGTTACTGCTCAGGGCCCTCCTCCAGCTCTGTTTTAAGTGACGGGAAAGGACCCAGACTTTTTCATTTCTACAATACACAAAAGAGAAGTGCACGGAATCCAAGGTGTCCACCTTTTGTCAAAAAGCCCCATCTCAAGGTGTTCTTTGCACAGTACCGAGCGCCAGAGGCTGGTCCCAGCAGAGGGTGCTGCTGCTCCTGCAGAGCCCGGGGATGGGCGAGCCGCTCGGGAACCCTCCCGCGGGAACCGGGTCCGCAGCCAGGCAGAGCTGATGGTTAGGGGCGGAGTGACACCATGCCGTGATGGAGGTAACGACTTTTATAACAGCGACATTAAGGGGAGGGGAGAAAGATAACAGCAAAACCGAGCTTGAAATTAACAGATAAAAATGTATTAAAAAGGAATACGAAGGGGGAGGAATTATTGAAGGAGAATGGCAAAAAATATTTTGTTAAACCTTGCTAAAACTTATAAAGCAAAAGCCAACCAGATTACAGACTGCCTGTACAGTCCTCATTCTACAGATGTGATCCCAGCAATTCAGTGTGCACGGTAAAATAAAGTACTTGGGAATGCTTGGTGAGTTTAAAGCTCCGAATAACCTAGAGTTTTCTAGACAAGCATGAACTTTACCAAAAAGAGACTGGTTAAATACCTTAGTGCAAACAGTTCACACTAATGTAATAACACAAATGAGGCTTTTTTTCAGGTATTTTTAACAAGAAGATCTCTAATTGCAGGTCAGTGTTCTATTCCCTCATGTGAAGACATAGAGAAACTGAGATACAAAGGTGGAAAATGTCTTCTACCAATCACTCAGAAAGCTGTTGTTGGAGGCAGGAAGACACTGAATCCTCCTAAATTCAACACCAGGCTAACGATGTACTTCTGCACAAAATTCAGAGACTTTTAAGTGCAATAAGCTTGGGCAAACAATATTGCTAGTCAGGCTTGGGATTTTGCAGTTGTGTGCTTCCTCATTTCATAGTAAGAGCACAAAAATTACCTGTCACACTGTGGCAGATGAGAAGTCCATCTTGCCCAGTGCAATTTTTCTACCAATGAATAGTAGCAGAAGCCAAAACATTAAAAATTTTAAAACACAGAACACACAGGGGACTCTTTCTCTCTCTTTGTCTACCACTTCTCAGCAGACAGCTGTTCAGGAAATTTCTGAGCCAGGGGCTGTAACGGGACTATTTTATTAAACAGCCCCTAACAGATTTATTCTCAGCAAAATTTTCTAACTCCTTTTAAGCCAGTTGAGCTTTTGGACTCCACAACATCCTGTGGCAGTGAGTTCCATCAGTTAATTATCTGTTGAAAGAAAAATTACTTCCTTTGTTTATGTTAAATCTGCTGCCTTATATATTAATGTTGTATTATAGTACTAATTCCTTCTCTAGGTACCAGAATAGCAAGTACCTCTCCTGTAATCAATTGGGAGAGAGATGTCACAACTGTTTGGCTTACTTCAACAACTTCTGACTCACAAACAGTTTTGCCACATTTGTTGACACTTGATATCAAACAGAAGATTCAAACCCATTTTCATTTTACTCATGCCACATTATATATCATGTTGATCTGAATCATCAGATTCTAAGTAACCCATTATACACAAAAATACAGAAATTATCAGCCTACTTACAAGTTGGGAGCAGTTGCTTTTCTCTTTTTTTTTCTTGCTGTGAAATATCAAGCATCAAGTACTGAGAGAAAGATCATATCAGAGTAGATGGCTTTTGTTGTATTTTTCTGAGACCATTCCTATATTCCTATATTGTAATTTTTTTATTTGAAACTCAAGACAATAAAAGTCTGACTTGTCCCAGACAAAACATAATTGCCAGCATGAAGGGTGCTGTAGCTTTAAATAGCCATTGCCTGCAGCCTGTTTCAGTTACATGCTGGTATCAAAAAAAAGCAGTAACATGTCTAAAAAAGCAGCAATGTGAAAAAAAAATGTGACTTTCAGACACTCTCCATTCATTTTCTACTATTTCCCTAACATTGCACAAATTTCGTACTATGTCATGTAGTTCAGAAAACTTTCCCTGTCCTTTATAGTATTGTTCCTTTCAGGACACATCACCACCCCCATCATACCACCCACCCAAAACTCCTCTCTCAATTTTCCTTCTTCTGCAACTGCAGATGAAGCTCTGTTGTACTTTGTTACCAAAATAAAGAAGTAGTCTATACTTCAGAATTGCATCAAACTCTTGGCTGATCAAACATAAGTGTATACATTAACAGCAGCTGATATTTCTCTGCTACAATTGTACAGCACAAGTGAATCAATAATATGTTACAGATGATTTTGATAATTAACTCCCTTGAGAAACTCATTTTCATCTGGGGACAGTAACAACAGCTCTCCAAAAGGAAGAAAAATGTCAGTTTTTCCTTTACAAATTCCCTGATGATGCAGAACACACTTGTGCTTAGTACATGCAAGAAATAAACATTATTTTAAGGAATAGGTTATATTTCTTTGTGTTATATTGATTTCAAGACCAAAAAGGCAAGTCAAAATTCCCAGGCTCTTTGACACTATTAAAAAAAAAAAAAAGTGTATTGATCTGTTTAACCTGTAGCAGGGTTTGATGGGACAGAAACACCATAGGATTTAATATGACAAGGCTTTAGGTCCTGATTATGCTGGATGGATTTCAGGGGAAACTATGCAAATGTAAAGTCCTTGTTACGAAACTCCAGGCAGTTCAGTTGGTGGGAGTTCTCCTTACAAAACAAGAGGCTATGTTCAGAGTTGTGAAACTTGGGTGGGGCTATAAATGACATATTCAGCCAGATGATACTCTTGACTTAAATTATTCCAAGGAAGTGAGTCCATGCCAACTGAAAGAGTAAAATCAGAGTTCAGTCTTGGCTGCCTATAAATGGGGTATGCTGGCTGGTAAGTACCCAAACTCAACGAGTGGAAAAGAGCTAATGAGGTCATAGGGGTAATTTTTGCTTTCCATTTTCTTTACGGACTATTGCTCAGTGTTCTCCAGGGCAACAAGCTCTACCACAGCGACATGGGAACAGGGCCTTTGCTACTGTCTTCAGTAGCCAGTGCATTGCCATTTCCTCATTCCTGTGTGATGAGTTCCTCATAATAAGAAACCGCTGTAGCAAAAACCTCTCCACAGCTAGCAGCTGGACATTCCCCAGAAAAATACATTATGATGATTTTCATCAGACCCCAGGTCTTTTTCTGGATCCTCTTCTTCCTCTTTTTGGCTACCAGATAGATGCTTGGCCTTTAAACTACTCAAAACTCACACATCAAAACTGATACTCTTTCAGCACCTGCTCTCAGCACAGTTTTGGAGCTAGTGACTCACCGTTTCACTTATTGCTTAGCCATAGGTGCAGGGGCCCAACATGCATGGCCCGAATCCTCACTGATCACACAACTGGATTTAGCTTATCTCTGACAAGATGAAGAGAAGTTCTTAAATTTCTATAAACTGAGTCATGGTCCTGTAGGATCAAGAAGGGGACAAAAGTTCTCATCCTCATCCTTTTGGGTATCTCCTGCAGAGTCAGGCCATTCTGCTGGTTTACCACCACCCTCTTTCCACCTGCTGTTGGTCTTTCCTTCCTCCCATCCAAACCTCTATTCTGCTCATTTATTGTTATTCTTTCTCTGTGTGAGTACTGAGCTTGACTGTGATGCTAACTTGGTAGCTTTCTTGCATGAACAGCTAAACTCCAGTGAGCTGAGAGAGCAAACTGGGCAGGCAGGTGCAGCTGAGAGTTGTGCTCTCCTAGTGAACGTGGGGAGCAGGACAGGTCTCAGGTTATAGCATACGGGCTTTCCATTCAGCACACTATTCCCCCAATGCTTAGATGAGTAGAGGTTCCCAGGAGAACCTGTGACATCCAGAGTCACCTGTGCATGCGAGTGTTGTTTGCAACTTTATAATCTTGTTATAAATATTGCATTTAGTTTAGAAAAAATAAATAAATAAATAAAGGATGGGCTTGGACTGACTGTAATGATTAATAACAGATTTGGGACTACTTCAGTAGAAGTGGGAGGAACTGTGAGAAGCTGAAACAATTTGCTTGTAGTTTCTGGGTTTTTTTTTTGTTATTTCAGTTATTTTTAAAAAGCTTTTTTAAAAGAATTCAGGGCAAAATAAAATTTGGGCTAACTGGACACTTTCATTTTGGTTTGCTCTTTGAACTAAGACTGTTCCCTTGTCTTTCTACTGTTCATTTGACTTATAGTTGTAAAAGGCTTTTCAAAAACATGTTTTTTAGCACCATGTCAACACCCTACCACCAGTAATCTCATTAACTTTTTGGTAGAACTGGCTGAATAATATTAATCAAATGATGCATGAGAAAATTTATTTTAAAGAATCCAAACTCTATGATTTTTTTCATTGTTTAACTCAGCCAGAAATAGAAATGGGAAAACTTTATTAATACATCTGCAAAATATTTCTATAGTTTTCAGTCAAATATTGGGGTTTGCTTTTGGACTGCACTAGGATATTTTGTTAAAAATGTTTCCTGAGACTATAAACACTTTTTTTGTTAAATAAAAGAAAAAGAGTGATTGAGTTTTGTCTAAATCTGCCAGAGCCCTGCTAAGCATGGTTTTATTTTGTTTTATTAATCTTTCTTGCCATTATATTTCTATAAAGCATTTTTGCATCTGATGACTTTGGAGAATGTCACTTCTATTCACTGTAAAAATTCACTTTCAAAACAATCCTTTTCGCAATAGAGAGGAAAATGCTATCATTGGTAGAGGAGCACTGAATCATATTACAAATGTTCACTCTTATTAAGCTTTTTACTGCTGAGAACTAGAAACACTCACAAATTGTCAGGAAAGATACACAAACGCATTTAATACACTTAGCAGAGCTAACAAGCTATGGCTGCTTCATAACCAGCCATAAAAGCATGTGGAAAGCTGATCCAATCTCCCTGCTTCGGGTGAGCTTGTGAGAGCATTTCATTCAAATTCAAATTCTTTATTTTCATACATGTTGGGCCAATCAAGTTTCTAGTGGCTCTCCTGGGAGTCAAGAGACAAAGCTGTAACGTCTAATGAAAATTCTGAGCTGGAAATGCCTATAAGATAACATGAAATGACTTCACAATCAACAGAAATGGAAAAGGGAGAAGGGGAAAAGGAGAAGGAAAAAGTAGAAAGAAAAAAAAGGGGAAAAGGACAAAAAAGTATGGGAAAAGGAAAAAGGGAAATGGAAATCATTATGGAACAGAAGATAAACAGAAAATAGAATATCTGTTTCTCCATCCTTTTTCAGAATCAGTCCCATATAGACAGCTGGGTGTTCAGTGACATCTATGTCTACATTTTTAAGCATTTACCATGGAAAGGTCTAATGGTTTGTTTCGAAGAGCAGAAAGGCAAATATGGTGGCTTGCAATGAACAAGAGCACAGAACAGGTAGAAGAAAGCAGTGGTGGCTGTTACAGGGTAAGTGAAAAAGAGTTGAAGAAGCTTGAGAGTTGCAAAGATGGGAGAGAGGACATTAGCTTGAGAGGAAGAGGAAACTTTCCCCAGAACCACGGACTTTGCTCATGTAGGGATAGAAAGGAAAGGCAAGCAATTCAGAGAAAGTAGCTACATGTGGGCAGTGGGATGCGGCATAAGTAAGGGGTCTCTGAGTGGAAAAGTAAAGAGTAAAAAAAAAGTAAAGCAGTTCTGGGGCCAGTTGATGTGGAACAGAAGCAACCCTTATTAATATTCACTCAGATACACCTTTAAGTGGAACCCCCATTTTGGGTTTGGAGATGCACACAAGGCCACTCTTCCTTTCATGACTTTTGGTAGCAAGGATACTTTTGTGTGCTCAAAAAGAATAGAGCCCAGTGTTCTCACATATAGTGTCCCAGGCATCATTAACTTTTAGCCCACAAATCCTAATAGGGCAGTCCCTGGAAACATGCTTTGTAAAATTAAGACAGTGGGATAGCTGAAGATCACAGAGGATTAAAGGAAGTTGGATTTGGTCTTTTATTTAAAAAAATAATAAGAAATTTAAATGGTTAAAGGAAACTTGGATGAGAAAAAGGGGAGAAGAAACAGTAGTTATCTGCAAGACATTGAAGGAAGGACATGTTTGGGAGGACATTTATACTTCAGTCATCACAAGGAGGGAGCAGAGATACAGGCTGAAGACCACTTATTTTCCTCACTTTTCTTACCCAACTAATAAGCCCGTAGCCCCTATAGGTACTCCTTTCTATAGGAACAAAGTAACTACTCATACTCTTCACTCCTCACACAGCTAACCTCACCCCTGGTGACATTGGGGATCTCAGGAATCTCTTCCTCTGCAGCGTATGTGCCTTTTCTTTGCAGTGTAAAGTCAGAGAAAATAGAGGCGGAAGAAAGAACAGGTGGAAATACAGGGAAAATAATGTTGTCAGGTGCAGGATTTAGGAGAAAAATCATTTTACAGTCTGAACAAATTTTAGCTAATTGACTACTTGATGGAGTAAAGACAACTAAATCCTATTCATAATTCTTCCCATGTAATGTGAATCCCCCAGCTCCTAAATGTATACCACTGTACTTTTACTTGAGTAAGAAAATCATGGTGTGATACAATTTTCTATTTCTTATAGATGCAGAAAGATGGAAACAAACAGCTGAAACAGTGTAGGGAAAGAATAAATCTAAGGGTGCTTGTGTAAGACAGGTAAGCTTAAAGATCATTTACTTGCCATGCAATTTTCTTTGACCAGAATCTCCTCTCAGGCACTCTGATCTGCATTTTCACACGCATCCACTGAGACACAAGATAATCCTTCTGATAAGGGGTCCAAAACTCAATTACAACTTGGGTGGAGGAATGACCAGGGCTTTTTCCAGGTGTATTTTCGCTTGCTAAATGCTGGGCCATAGCCTAATCTACTTGGGGAGGAAATGAGGAAGATATCTGCCTCAGCTGGGCTTCTGAAATCTGATAGTTGAAAGCTGAAATCCCCTTCACCTCAGCCAGGAAATGCACACCTCCTTTAAAAGCACAGTAGTGAATTTAGCCTGACTTTTTAATACCTGACAAAGTGATTTTTTTTCTGAAACACAATGTTAAGAAAAATACACAGCAGAAGAAAAGTGTTAATTTGAAAGAGATTATTTATTGGTATGTGAATTATTTCATTAGGTCTTGGGTTGCTGTTGTTGGTTGCGCTGCTTTCTGCCTTGTTATTAATACAAGTTTAAAAATTTACAGCAGAACTCAGATGTGAGAAGTTGGAAAACAAAACTAAAACTACTTTGCTTAAACTCTATTGCCTTAAGCAGAGAGTAGGGAAATAAAAAAATTCCCCTACTCATCCTGTCTGTAACTTGAGGCAAGCTCAGTCTAGAGGCAGACAGGATAACTGGCAGAGACACAAAACAGCCATGTCTTCTTGGCTGGCTTTGCTTGTGCTGGGATACTGGAAAGTGATGCTGGCTGCTGTGTTGCTACAAGGACCTGAGGCTGTGACTCCTGCTGGGAGTGCTGTCCCAGGAGAAGCACTCTTCGCTGTCACTGCTTCTCCCTTTGCCATGGCCAGAGTCCAGCAGCCTGGCTCCCCAGAGCTTTCTGTGTAGTTTCCATCCAGCTTGGCTCTTACCCACAGTCATCCTCACCCGACTCACATCTGGGGTGACACAGTTCTCACAGCGGAGAATTTCTCCTCGGCTTTGTTATTTCCCTTTGCCAGAGAGCGGGAGAAGGGCCAGAGACATAGTGAACACAAGAGAAACCCTGACCTGTTTACTATGCAGAAGTGCTTGCTAGACACAGAGGCAAAGCTATAGCAGCTCCACAATGACTTTTTACTCTTCTCTACAAAACATAGAGAGGAAAACTACTGAATGTTTCCTTTTTTGTTTTGTTTTGATATTTTTTTTCACTGGAAAAACCATTCTAGGATTTGTACATGTACCTTACACGAACAGTTTTGAAATGCGGGATTTGCCCCTTTGGCAACAGTGTAATGGGGTTGATGTAGTCTCCGATACAGAATATGAAGAAAATACTGTCACCTGAACCTACTCCTGCCACTCACAGCACCATAACTGATGTTCATGGCATTACATAGTTGCTATAAATAATTACAAAAGCACCTTCAATATGAGGCAGCATTGGTGATCTTAAACTTCAATTTCTAAATAGACTTTTTAGTTGTGACTCTATATAAGACAAATACAAAAAATGTGACGGAAAGCATAGAATTCACTATAGACTTGTATAGAAATACAGCGAAGAGACAAAATAAAGCTCTTACCTTTTAGGTAGTCACCTTACTCATTTCTCACAATTATTGAGAAATAAGGAGGATTAAATGTAGTTAAATAAGGGTTACATAAAAACACAGACAGAATTGAGATTAAATTCATAATGCTTTAAACATATTGAGTATTTTTTTCTCTCAGCTTGTGATGAGCTAATGACCCCGTCTTTTTTTACACAGTTGCTACTATGTGCAGAGGTTATTCTTTTGTCTAATTTCCAACTACTATCAAATCATGTAGCATCTGCAGAAGTATATTTTCTTCACCAAAATGTCAGTAAGTTTTGGCCATTTCTTTACAACAGAGATTTACAGCTGTAATTTGTATGCTTCAAATTTCTAGATTGAGAACTGTAATTTGTTCTATAGAACTACATTTGGACTGTTGGACTACATTTTATCTTCAACTGATACGTAAAAGTGGTGCAAAATTTGACAGCTTGCCTTGTCATATGTTATTATGAGCATTTTGTACATGGCCTTTGGCTTTGCCTCTGGCTTTCTGAAAAACAAGTGAATTTTTAGGGATTTGTTTTGTCTTCTACAATCCTGAACTTCCTAAGAGTGAGACTCACTTGAAACCATGCTGCTAGTTATGAGCACAAAGAGGTTTCGGTTAGACACCCTAATCTTTTGTAGGACCTTTCAGCTTTTGCAGATGTTTTCTTTCATCAACCATCTCATCTGCATAATTGACTAAAGGCTTAGCTGAGAAACTCCAAGGACTGCTGCAAGACCAGCTAGGTTTCCATTAGTGGCCATGGATTATGATATAGATCTTAAATGCTTGTGGTTATCGGTGGTTTCTGTGGAAAGAGGTCTGTATTTCATGGCTGTTTATCTAAGGATTGCCAAAAAGACTCAAGAGCAGAGTTAAGAAGTTTCCTTGAGTAGATGGAACCTAAGTAACTATATACAAAAGAAAGAAAGATATATTCAGAGAAGTGTGGCTAGGTTATAAGCTCTAGCAGTCAAAAGCTAGAGAATGGTAATGTATCCTGTGCAAATCTTGGACTACACTGCAGTTTCTACTTCCTTGGCCATATATGCTTTTTATTCCCTGTAGCAAATGTCTGTCTTTCTCAGTGCACTACCTGAACTGTTTTACCTCTTGTGCTCCTGCTCCTTCCTCTCCTCTACCTTCCAAGTAGATAAGCCAGGATATGCTTACCTGCTAAATCAGGTGCAGCCAACATGTGATATCTGATGCCACTGCTGATCTGTTCTGCTCTCTTTCTACATCTTGTTTATTATTCATTGTCCAAAATGTGGCCCACACCCTGTCTAATGCAGGTGACTCAAGGCCTTCCCTAGATACAAAATTATTGTTTTCCTCCTGGGCTTTCCTGTAGCATGCTGTAGTCTCCAAGTGATGCACAAACATCAATTAAGTTATTTTCACAACACACCAGCGAGCCAGCAAGGTATTATTATACCCAATTTAGATGTGGAGAACTAAGGTATGAGAAACTGTGGTTCCACGTGTAAGCTATCAGCTTGGACCATTCTTGGAACAGGGCTGATCTATTAACTTAATAAGGTAGGGTTACCGTGGAAAAATACTATGCGATCATGTAATTAAAGACTAAGTCATACCACAAGTGCTCAATAAGGTAAACGAATGTTGCTCAATCAGCTGTAATTCTGACATTTCCTAATATTTTAAGCTTAATTTCTGGTCCGTAATTATGTTATTTTAATACAGCTAATATTTGCAAATTGTGGGATTACTCCCCTCTTCCCCTCCCCCCAAATCAGAAAAAAAGGAAATTTCATTAGATCTCATTATCCTGATTTTCATACGAGTCATCAGAAGGGTGTGAGCCTGCAGCCTCACGGTATAGTCCTACAATACCTAGGCTGCCACAGTCTGTGCTTCTGTGGTGGTCTAGATCTGCTGATGTTTTCTAAAAGGCAACTTGAGAAGAAAACAACTGTGCAGGTTTTTTTCTGGATTATCAGTAAAGGATCAATAAGCACCCACGGTAGAAAGGTGCTATGAAAGCACAACCTAAAGTAGTAGCATTATTGTATATTTTTTTCGTGGATGAGCATTAGTTCTAGAGATATCGTTTTATCAGCAGGTTTCATGGGATTTTTTATAACATCAGAGACTCAGGTATGGTCAGTTTTATTCCCAGCTTTGAAGAGAAAGTTATTGATTTTCTCAGTCTCACAAATATGACCCTTGAAGTTGCACTTCTTGCACCTTGGGTTCTGTTGATCATATGCATTTTGAGCTGCTTCTAATGACCTCTTACTAAAATACTGCAGAGTGCATTCTTTATTTGTAATTCTTTAAACTGAAAAACAGAATTCTCAGGTAATGCATATGAGAAGGAGAGTTACAACGGTTAGATTTTGATTTTGTTTTCTGGAAATTTCACTGAGAAGTAATTCATAAAGCCTTTTAATTTGATGACTTGGCTGGGTTCTTCTGCTGGCGTAGCTCACCAGGTTTTCAAATAATTAAAAGTCCTGTTTCAAAAGTTGCAGGATAGCCTGGATCAATACTCTCTTGTGGAAAAGTATAAAGTGGGAAATACTGAAACACAGAATGAAGGTTTAGGGCTCCGGTATGTGCAGGATCAACACACAGAACTTGAGTTATTTTAAAACATTTCTCCTCCTACTTTGCTTATGTTTATAATTGTTTCATTAAAACAGTAGTATATTGCCTGCAGACTCCTACAAGAAAACGCCATGTCTTTCACGCTGTCAGATCTACTAGGCAATCACTGTATACAGAGTAGTGTACTCCAGAACCTGGCCTAAAAATAGAATTACAAAATCTCCTTGCATAAAAGATAAAGGCATCAGAGACAGAGACTGAAGAACTACAGTGAAAAATACACTATAAATTAAATATTATATGTACTACATAGTGTCCCATCAGGCTCACAATTGCACTGATCTCAGTTTGCTCCCACTGCAATGACCATTTTCCTCTACCCTTTCCCCCTCTATGGGTACTTGCTCTGCACACTTTTGTCCCCCCATTTCCAAGTGCTCACTTCTGCTAGCTGGACAGTCACTCACCTGCCCCGTAGCTTCAGCTCACTGGATTCCAGTCATGATCTTGCTCCCTGAACATCTTATTCAGTTTCAGTTTCACCTAGCAAGTTTCCTATTTTCCCCTCTTCTTATTGATACAGCTCTTCCTTTCCTACTGCCACCTCCATCCAGCTTTCAAACTTTTTACCTGGGCTTAATCATTTGCTTTAGCAATTAGCCCCAGCCTTCAGCTCAATGCCTACTCTTTTCCTAACCTATCTGTTCCTGGGAACTTCTTTCATACCCTTTCCTCAGATTCTTATCATCAGCTCTGTTATCCCCAGCCTCTTCACCCACACCTTTCCTCACCCACATCTTTCTTCATTCCACTTCAACACACTCAACCGCAGACTAAAAAAGGTCCGGTTTGTATCCCATCTTCATTCAGATTACACTGTTTCTTCCTACACAGATCCTGCATTTACTTCAGAACTCAGGGAAAACAGACAAAACCCCTTTCTTCATTTTAAGTATTCTGTAGTTGCAGGAAGGTGGGTCCAAGCCCAAGCATTCACCACATATGGAGCATTCAAGGAAGTCTACAGGAAAATAGAAGAGGTCCCCATTCCACAAGCCACTTTTCTTTCTTAGGTTTTGAACATAGCCAAACATCCGCAAATTCTAACCTGAGTTTCAGAAGACATGTCCATGGCAACATTGTATATGCAGTTGTCATACTGAATTAATTCAAGCACCAAAAAGAAAGGTCAACAGCATTTCTTGCTATGTAGATATGTACAGCTACAATAACAATCCATTATACATAAGGTTTTTCAAGCACTGTTATTATTTACAGACAGACTGGGGACCCTATTTTGTTCCATAGCTTTTATATCAATAGTGGCCAAATTTTGTGGCTTCCATTTAAAAAATAATACCATTCCAGGATCGGCTCAACTTCAGAAATATGCCCCCAAATGATTCATATTTTGCAAATTTAGAAGAAAATTAAAACACAGAAAAATGGAAGACTGAGGCAAGTCCAACAATTTCTAGGCTTGGCTTTAATAAAACAGTTTCTTAATCTTAATGAATCTTCTGTAGAAACAGAAACTGTTTGTTTAAGTCAGTAATTTATAGGATTAACCTGTTACGGGGAAAACTAGTTCATTTAGGAAGCAACATTTGAGAAAATAAGTCCTTCATACGTGTTAAATTATAGAAGACTTTGCTTCAAATTGCACATTTCTCAAGAGCTCAGTACCTGTTCTACATTTGACAAGGCACACATATTAGCCACTGCACTCTTTTCCTAGGACTCAGCATTATACTGAAGAGAAGTCTACTGGGAATACTTCTGAATGAACTTTTACTGACAAAGAAATATCTGCTCTTGAGTAAGCAAAATGAAGTGCTCATCAGCAATCTGTCGATGAAAAACGAGTTCAGAAAGCTAGTGTCACATAAACTGCAATATTAGTGTAGCACATATTCTACTAGTAGTGCTTAACATAACCAGAATTAATTGCTCTGTATTTTCTTTTTTCTTTGTTACTGGACAAGACCAGGCTAACAAAGCAATGATTTAGGGCTAGTCTAAAATTAATTGCAACAAATATTTACCTGCATGTAAAACTATATATTTGTTCTGTGTAGTGAAAAATATTTCATTTGTCTACAGATTCATAGTGGTCTTTTACAAAAAAATTATATCAATCATTTTTCTCCTTGTCACTGTTCTTGTTATCTTTAACAACTTCTGTGATTTAATTGTAGTTTTGATTTATTATTCAGACAGGTGGTATGTGTCCAGTCCTCCAATATGCGTGAATTTATTTGCATTTTTATTTTGACAAGAGACAATAAAAGCAATGAGTTCTATCTAAATTAGAAGCTTTGTTGTATCTTTTAGTTTGAAACCTGTAATCCACTCATTCATCCTGGCAGCCAGGCACAAAGATGAATCATGAGACTACAATATCTAGATAAGTCATATACATAGCTAGTGTACATCAACAATGTGACTCAGCATATCACCCTAGTCTGCAAGTTGTACCATGCTGGGAATACATCCTGTTGACCCATTGGCTAAATTATGCAAGACTGTCCTTGAAAAGCAAACTGGATGGTCTCTAAACATATCAGGGTATACGAAAATTCAGGAACATTTATCACATTTATTTATGGAAGGATGTTTTCTTAGGGCTCTTTCACCTTCATGTTTTCTCCTATTCATATGGCTGAGAAAATTCAGGAAAATCTGCCAGCAGCTGGAGCTGTAGGTTTATGCAGTAGCTTACACATTATGAGCCCTGGAAATACCTGTTGTCATTCATTCT
The DNA here is from genome assembly GCA_013400615.1 of Syrrhaptes paradoxus. NCBI lineage: Eukaryota > Metazoa > Chordata > Aves > Pterocliformes > Pteroclidae > Syrrhaptes > Syrrhaptes paradoxus. Next base: position 44,845 of record VZTO01011733.1, read on the forward strand.
ATTCTAAAACAACTTTTTCAGAACTCCAGCCTTACATGTGTAAAAAATAAACTGAGTAAAACAGAAGTGACACTAAATCTTAAAAGGATTACTTTATAAAAGTTAGATGAGAAGGGTTTTCCCCTTCAATTTGCTTTGTTTGCAGACAGTGACTGTAAGTCTCTTCCATAGCAATACTTGTCCTATGAGCATAGAGCCCTCAAGGGTTTATCAAGTCTGCTCCCTCTCTGGCGTTGATGCTGGCATATACACTCTCTGGAGATAAAAGGGAAACACCTCTGATGGCACTCCAGAGGCAGCAACTGATTGTTTCAAACCCCTCTTGCAAAAGAAGGACCAGCTCTTCACAATTCTGAGAAACCACCTCTTGCATAAGCACTGTATGGGTTTGGTCTTTTCATGGTACTGTGCATACCTTTCAAATTCTCAGTGTTCTCAAGTCCTGCTGAAGTCAGTGGGAACTGAAGTGCACTTTCCTTCTAAGTGTGATCAAAACCTGGCCAAAGGGAGACCCAAACTGACAGTCAGCATCATTATTAAGACTCAGACATGAATAACACCTATAAAAGCTAGAGGTGCAGCCAAAATACAGTTTCAGACACACAACATGAGTATTTTTCTTCATGTACAGTCTGCCAGTTCTCAGTTATTCAAGGCTGTCCTCAGTTAGGCTCCAGCTCAGCAAAAAAAATGAGTCAAGTGCTTAAATTTAGGTGTGTGAATATTCATGCTCAAATCACACTGAAATGTATGCTATTACTTTCCCTTATTATTAGGAGTTACTCTCTCCTCTATCCTTTCTTAGCTAACTTCTCCTTCCCCTTCCCTGAGATCCCC